>CM026422.1:13324080-13426227 GCA_014871385.1 Ceratodon purpureus | reverse complement strand
GATAGGGCATGGAAAGATGTGGTCATGTCCGAGAATAACCACCTGGAGAATGGTCAAGCACGAAGGAACCGTTTTCAGGTGTGGGAAGCCTTGGAAGAACTACAACCATACCTCACTGGGCTTGTGCTAACAGCGGAGCAACGAGGAGCTTGCAAGGCGAAGCTGGATCAATTTGGAAAGGCTTTCTTAAAAGCATTCGGAGAAAACCATGTTACACACTACATGGTGAGTTGGAGCTTGATGTGGAGTCGTGATTTCTTTCTACTATGGATATGTGGAGCGAGGGGTCCCAGTCAAGTTTTGCTTGAAGCAAGGCTATGGTTAAACATTTGACGGCATTACTTGCTATATTGATTGGTTTTGCAGCACGTAATTGTGCGGCATGGAGCATGGTTGTGGAGAAATATGGATCCTTGTCGGTCTGGAGCTGCCAAGGGATGGAGAAGTCGCATCATGCTGCAAAGGCGGCTAGTCAAGCACATACGCAGCATGGAGGTACGAAGGATCGACAAGTATCATAGTGCAACAATATCAACATTGGTACAGGAATATTCAGCATAGATATGCTAGGAAGATGGCACAGCAGTCAACGGCAAGTGCCTGTTCTGCTGCGGAAGCCAGCCACGTTGCGGAGGAGGCTCAACGTCGACGTAGGGCGTGGACCAGTTCTGGAGCTGCAGCAAGGCTCAGTGAGTGGCGCGAAGGACGTGTGCGGCAAGGACGGAGGTGGGTGCCAGTTGCCGAAACAAATATCCGTCAAGAGGGCCTAGACACAGGTGACACTATTGATACAACACCTGCGGCTCGACGGAAGATCATATTGCATCACAATGGGAGGATGAAGATGGTCCAAGTAGGACAGTAGAGTATGCGGGGAGTACAGAAGAGAGTCAAGAAACAGAGTACGGTGAAGACCATGTTACGAATATTAATTAGCTGGTCTATATTTCCATTGCGCACATAATTTTCCCTTACTTTAACGTGCATGGTATAGAAATCAGAAACGGTGGGAATTATAAAAACAAGGTGTACTTTGCTCGTCCTCCTAGATCCTGGAAGTCACATGTGACAATTTAAGCATCCGATCAAGCTTATAATTTGCAGCACATTGTAGCCGTTGTTGTTCGTTCCCAAAAAACCCATATATACCGTATTAGTTTTTTTTGCAAATTGTGAACAAACATTAGTTTGCATGGGCGTTGTCGTTGTCCTTCCGTAACAGAAGACGTCGTGGAAGTTTACATGGGCGTCGCCGTTGTTCTCGTTTTTTGCAATAACATGTACATAGGTCAAGTCTGCGTCTCTGCATCAAGCATTGTAGCATTCTGAATTGGGCTCGGTGTAGAAAGTCTGAGTGACTGCTTGGCGTGCTTGTGCAACCTTTGCTTGAGCATGAGTCAACGCTTCAACCGCCGCGTGGTGTGCTGCACCCTGTGTTGCCCAGGTGGACTCGAGCTTCAACACCTCCTCCCGAAAAGCGGCGTCTGCTGCTCGCAACAAATCAAGGTCAGTGGCCAATGACTTCACCTCCGCAGCCTTCTTTGCGTAGTCGGCAGGTGGAGCGCCCTTGCGTAGGAGTTGCTTTGCCTCCTTCGATGCTGCAAGATAAGCTGCATGAAGCGCAACTGAGGCCTCGTCGTCTTCCTCACGCAATTTCTCCAAAGCAGCATGGTGCCTTATCCGCGTCTCCTTCAAAGGCGCTTCTGTCTTAGCAACCTCCTTTGCCGCCGCTGACTCCTCCTCCTGTGCGTCAACAAGTGCGTTTGGAGTCTGCGTCCATTTGTTGCAGGTAACCGCTGTTTTGCAAACATTGATGTTAGTAGGTCTTGATGAACTGATTGTACGTGGTGAGTACATAGATTCTCTAGAGAAGAAAACTCCCCATAAACTAGAGGCAGTGTTTTAGATTTGAGCTCGTGATATTCCACCCTCATTTTTAGCAAATTGCAAAGTCGTTAAATATCAAAAACAAATAAACACTCTTCTGAAGTAATTATGAAGGCACAAGTCAGAAATGATTAAGCGAACGCCGACATCTATCTTTCTTTTTTTACTAAAAACATTGCAAAGTTGGTCGAGTATCATTCAATAGAAGAACACTGAAGACTGAAGCTGAGGGACTCTGCATTTTTTAGTTCTTTCCACAAATTGCCGACATTTCCAATGTGCTAAAAAATATAACTACTTCCCAATCTGCCAACACGAACTTCTCAACGCTATGTATTACTTTTGAGAAATTTCAAAATAAATCCCACTCCGGGTATCAGAGTGGTCTCACGATTCATACAGGACATGCCTTGTATGAATCAACAAAACAGTCCGCAAATAATAGTGGTTAGGAATCGAACAGACTCCATAGGAATTGCAAACTACTACTAACAGTTACCAGACGGTGACTTTGAGGATGATCAATTTAGACCTATGACTCACTGCACTTGAACATACCAAAAATTGAAATAGCCGAGGCCAGAAGATCGTTCTGCTCTACTCTAACATTCTTCATATTACAAACTCTTCTAAAATAAATCAAAGTTTGGGATAGATTGTTAATTCTGATCTTATCCCTAATCACATGACTTGTAAATAATAGATTGAGAAGTTGTTCCTGTACATTTATCTTGATTACGTATGAATCATTTCCAACACTGTTCAGACTGGACGAGACAGTGGAAAGGATGAAACATTGAAACCAAAAAAACCAATTTGACAGAACTTTCACGAAACCTTAGAAGTAAAGAGCATCGTCGATACAGAGTGGAAAAAGAAAGACAGAAAACGAGAAACATTTAAGCATATAACATAAAGACTCAAAACAGGTCTTCCCAAATTATAGATGAAAGTGGAATATTACAAAGTGGAATAAAGCAAAGGCAACTGAAGAACCTGAAGTGGATGCCCCAAGGTCGAGGTTCACCGCTACTCGCGCTCCCGCACGACAATTGTGCAATGATTTTGCACAATCCTTCGACTTGGCAGCGCGTCGCCACCCGGCCCAAGCTTTAGGGGATTGCGGCGCTGATTCTTCTGTCGAAGCGCCATGCGTGACATTGCTTCCGCAAGCCAATTCACAGGTAAACCATAGACAAAGTAGCGTAGCACGCCCTCAAGAATCGGAGAGAATAGTACGAATTGTCAGGCTTGTTCCCGTAGACTTTGAAGTGCTGGATCGCAAATTGCTTTCGCTCAGCAAGATCTGTACACCTCGAGATCTCGTACCGGTTTGGTTGACCACCTGGCCTCCACACAGCTACAATCTGCTCTTCGGTGATGAAGGGATAGGCCTTCGGCAAAAGCGTAAGCAACGGACCTTCGGAGCAGAGGCCCACCTGAGACATGAAGAACTCAGGGCCGTAACGCGCCTCACGCCCAAGCAGCATTGGTGCTGCAGCCACCATGCGATGACGAAGTTCGGGGAGGATTCCAGACAGATCAAACGGTTCATCAAACTCCTCCATTGTCACTGCCCGCCCGTTCGCTGGCTCGTTGTTACTGCCGTCTGAAGAGGAGTCATCGGAAGCATATTGCGATGGAGAACCATGAGGAGTCGGGGGTGGGCTGCGGCTTGGCTTCCGCTTGGCGCGCTTCGCCATCTTCTTGGAACGCAACGTCATGGGAGCGAGAAGACGGAGAAAACCAAGGTAAGAGTGACCCAGTTCTGTGAGCTTAGGTGAATAACAACAAGCGGCAAGATAAACAGAAAATTCTAGGAGGATGTCAAGCAATCAAGCAAGATCTAAAGCATGGATGCAAACTGGACCAGAGTAGACTGTGAAGCTGAAGCAAAACCCAGACATGGCGATTTAGCATAAAGGTGTTGTGGAGAGACGGACATGGCCACCAATGTTCCAGCACTGCCAGTACCAAGTGTGAAGTTAGTGGGACTTGACGGTTTGGTGTCATGGCAAATATTTACATGATCCCCATGGCTCTCAAGGGATTGCGTTCATTGCATGGGGAAGGGACGTTTGAGTCTACAGTGAGTCACACTAGTGTAGGAAAACAGTGAGTAGTATCATTACATGAGAAGTGAAGTTAGTGACCACCGTAGGATGAGGGTGCTTCAACAAGATGTGGTCGATGGGCTCTGAAATTACGGTAATCGTGGGAAGTCTGAATTGAAAGGTTTTAACGGTCCTAGGTGACAGGTGATAAAGGATACGGGACTGAAGCAGTGAAGGTAGAGCTGGATGGATAGGTGGATAGCAGGAGGGAAATGGGTAGGCTCAGTAGATGGGAAAAAGGATGGGGGTGGACGCCTATTGCACCTTGGAGCTTTTATATAAGTCAATTGCTGATAAATAACAAAATATGAAAACAACGGAAAGTAGCCATAAAATTTAAAACGAAAGGCATAAAAGTATATGATAAATGAAAGAACAAAAACTGAAGCCCAAAAAGGGTAAAAACATAATCCCACAACAAAAGTTTGAAGAGATCATGAAGGAAGAATTAGTTCTTATTCATGTTTCAATGAAACTTCATTTGCCATTCATCTATTTTAACACCCACTCATAAAAGATAAGTCCACTTCAATGTTTCCTTTGATTTTCGATCATTATGAATATTGCTTTCGATTCTTGCCGTGCTGCACTCTTCTACTTTTTAACCCCCAAATGCCTAAGCCTATGACCACGGAAATAGACTTTGACTTTGGATGCTCTGTTTTTGCACTATAAATAATGTAAAATACAGATTTTTAATTTTTCTTAGATAGATACACATGTAATCTACAAGCAATATTTCTTTCTAAATTAATGGTTTTATTATGTAATTATTATAAATTTTCAAATCAAAACAAACAAGAAAAATCCATATCAAATATGGATTATATTAAAAAAACTGGTATACTTTTTGACCCACCGTTGCTTCAATTTAACTTTTAATTTTTTAATTTGGTAATGCTATCTGCTTCACACTGTTCTCTATTTCAGTTTGATCTTTTTCCCAGTTATAACTCATACATTTATTTATTACTCATACATTTAATTCAATTTCATGTTTCTTTCAAGTTTGAATAATTATTAGAATTTCAGTTTTTATGCAATCCCGGGTTTGGAATATGGAGATGCTTATTAGTTATGCAGACGTAAGATAAGCCTTGAAGCCTGATTTGCTTGGGCAATGATTTAACGCCCTTGCCTAATTTGGCGTCCACTTAAAGCCATTAGGAATTTTTCATTTTTTTATTTTTTTAAATTTTTAGCATCTCAGATTCGATATAAGTATGCTCGAAACATTCACTATCTCGTCAAAGCCTTGGTGACTTGGTGTTCCGAGGCTTCGGACCGAACTGACGTGGCAGCCCCAGGGTGCTGGTGCCGGGTTCGAATCCACCCTCCAACACCCACCCCACCACGCTTTCGGTTGCCCAGTTGACGGTGCTAAAACAAATCATTTTTTTTAATTTTTTAATTTCCAGAATGCAGGATTTGATATAAGTATGCTCGGAACATTCACCATCTCGTCAAAGCCTTGGTGGCTTGGTGTTCCGAGGCTTCGGGATTTGAACTGCCGTGGCAGCCCCAGGGCGCTAGTGCCGGGTTCGAATCCACCCTCCGACACCCACCCCACCACGCTTTCGGGTGCCCAGTTGTCGGTGCGAAAATTATTTTTTTATTTTAGTTTTTTCTTTTATAAATGATTTTCACTGAGGTGTTCTTTTACTGGATATGAAGATATTACTATCACCATTTTTTCAATATTTAGAATTATGTTCAACCATTAGCATAGTCTTGTATAATTCTAAAACTAAATTAAGCAACTGAGTATTCAAGGTTCTTTCCAGAAGTATCTTTATATTCCAAAGTCGTATCGAGTGGAGTACCTGCATGGAAAATTTGGGAGACTCATTCCTTTTTTTGGCTCTTGCAAAAATTGGTTTCTAGAAGTAGCGGTGAAAACGTTGATAAAGTAGAACATGCATGACGTCACGTATATTTTTGTTTTAGAAAAATCTGAAGGGTGGTTAGGTATACTTTTTGACCCACCCGAGTTAGTTCTGTGTACACTGATTGAGGTTGTATTAGATCTTATTCATGTTTCACTTAAACTGGTTTTTTTCATTCATCTATTTTTCACCCACCCATAAAGGATAAGTTCACTCCAATGTTTCTTTCAAATTTCAATTAAGAAGGAAATTGTTTTTCACCCTGGCCATGCTTCACTGCCTTTTTTTTAAACTGTGAAGTAACTGGGTTCAATTATGTGCACTCTAATTAAGGATGAATTAGTTCTTATCCATGTTTCACTGAAACTTCATTTCTCATTTCACCCACTCATAAAAGATAAGTTCACTTCAACGTTTCCTTCAATTTTCACTAATAATAAATATTGTTCTGACCATTGCCATGCTTCATTGTTTTTCTTTTTTTATTTGGTTCTGATTGGGTTTACTTCTGTTCACACTAATTAAGGATGAATTAGTTTTTATTCATGTTTCATTGAAACTGGATTTTTTCATTAATCCTATTATCATTCACCCATAAAAGATAAGGTGACTTTTAAAGTTTTATGTTTCTTTCAAATTTCAATGATTATGGCTATTGTTTTCACCCTTGCCATGCTTTAGTGTGCATTGATTAAGGATGAATTAGTTCATATTCATGTTTCACTGAAACTTCATTTTTCATTCATCTATTTTTCACCCACCCATAAAAGATAAGTTCACTTCAATGTTTCAAGATTCCAAGCCTCAAGTTTGAAAGAACTATGTCGGGCACCAAATTGAGGAAGGTGGTTTAGTCAAGTTCCAGGCGAATCAGGCTTCATTAATCATAACAAAGTGGACCCTAGGCTTAAGCAACTGAGCCTGCATCCATTTCAAATTACACATGCAATTCAAGGTCTGGAAACATAGAAGTTTATGGACATAACCAATTAATTGCATAACTTTTACACAACTAGTTAACAGTTGCGTAACTAATTAGCATATCTAATCAGGCTTGCAGCTAATACAGAGTAGACACTGGGCTTAAGCAATTGAGCCTGCAGGTTTAGGGTCTAAATGCACGTGCAACATAACTAATTCGTTGCATGACTGGTTTGCATCGACAGCTTTGCATAACTAATTAGCATAAGTGGATATGGCTTCAAGCGAAAACGAGGACACAAATCTTAAGCAACTAAACGAGGATCAAATTGAAATTACTCATGCAATTGGGAGTATGTAGAAGAAGAAGTTTTCCAACACATACATAACTTGCCATTTAAACGGGTGCAAACTTAAAAGCCTTGTTTTAAACATAGGAAGTTAGGTTCGAAAGTTCCGAGTGTAATAACCGTGGGGTTCAAAATGGAGCTTCAAGAAGTTCAAAGGACGGAAACTAGCGGTCTAGCTTGATTATAAGGCAAAAGACAGTATCAACAGAATGTGCTACCTACACCCCAAGCAAGTGCACATTGACAGTCACACTATATCTGCATGTACTGGCTACACAAGACCGCAATGTCCTTCAGCTTCTGGTGAGTGGCTTCGATCTCAGGATCTTGAAATACATGGACTTTGCCGTTAAATTGTGCAACCCACGCTGGATCCATGGTCAGGTTACAGGAAGGGCAGACATATGCGGGAGCAGCGTCAACCATCTCCGCAACGCAGACAGGATGGAAGAGGCAATTGCAAGCTCCGAGGATGGCTGCTTTGGCAACGAATCCTTTGCTGCAAAGGGGGCACGTTTCCGGGAGGGGTGGCACTTCAATGTCGGGAACAGATTGGTCGGAAGGATACTTGAACACCGGTCGCGGACGCAAAATCAGGTTCTGGCGCTGTGCATTCCACAACTCCATCACTGCTTCCCCGAGCACATCTTGGGCCTTGCCGTGAGCTTCTTTCGCATGGTCCAGGGGTCCATTTGCTTGCGTGAGTGAGTTGAGAGTGTCGCGTCCAAGCATGTGCTCCTCATGCATCTGTGTCAGCTTCACCGACAGGACTCTTGCAGCTTCAGCCTGTTCCTTGTATTGGTTTGGCGTCCCGCTACGGAAGACACGCTGAAGCTCCCTCATCGCGTCTCCGTGCTCTGCTTCAACTCTCCCGATGTTGTGGACAGTGGTCTTCATCAAGCTCCTCTCTGCCTCAGCATGTCGGCGTTTGATTGCCTGAAGTGCGGCCGATGCTTTTGCCTCAGATTCCACGGCGTCGTCAACCAACTGCTGCGCTGCACGGACAGAAGCAGGCATACTTCGGTGTGCTGGAGCATCGTCTGTCAACTCTTTGATGATCAAGCACAGGCCCTCGATCTGTCGACGCAAAGCAACGGGTCCGAGCTTCAAGGGGTTCTTGGGAGCCATGGCGAGGCGCTTCGATCGGCGACATGAGGCTTCAGCAACCCAGTTCACTTGGAACCCGTGGACAAAGGTCGCGAAAGCTGCTTTCAAAAACCGCATAGCAAAGTAGAAGTTGTCGGGACGATTTCCGTAAACCTTGTAGTTAAACTGTAGAAACTTCTGTGCTTGTTCCTTGTCGGTGCAGTTCGCCACCTCGAATCTATTTGGCTGCGCACCGACTCTCCACACTTGCTTGACTGCTGCCTCCGTGATCTGCGGGTAGGCTTTGCAGACATCGTCCACCATTGGACCCTAGTCGCAGAGGCCCACAACGTCGCGGAAGAAGACATGGTCGTATTCTGCAAAGCGGCCGCGTAGTACAGGCGCCGCTGCAACCAACCTATCCTGCAACGCATCCGGGATTCCCGCGAGGTCGAATGGAGAATCGAACTCGGAGCTGGCCCAAGCATGCGCCGCAGCAAGTTGGGTCACGTCATCGTCGCCGCAGCTGACATCTCCGTCGTCTTCGAGCGTGGGCGTGCTTCGGGGTTTCGGCGTGGACGGGCTGCCGGGCCCGGACTTGCGGCGCTTCTGACTCACCATGTTGCTTGAGGTTTCCTCTGACCTTTCCTGAACAAAGTCCACGCAGAGTGTTAAAAGAAACTAAGGAAATCGAACCTCGACACGCAGTAGCAACACTTTGTGGCAGCACAAATGTCGACGGCAGGAAGAATGAGCACAACGCAAACCTGAAGCTCCAACAAGCTGCAACAATCGCGAGAGCAAACAAGAGGTGCACGCAACATCGTCTGCCAAGTTCCAGAGGTTTGAAAGTGGTTCTCTAAGTTGCAAAGGTACGATTCATCCTCGCAAATTGATACGGTAGCTTGGCTTGAATCGATAGTTCAGGCGTGAGATGCTTTAGTCGTAAAATCCGATGGAGCCATTAAGTGGTTAAACAAAACAGAAGCATGTCACATTTCATTAATTAGTTTGGGTGGTTTGTATTCGAGATGTTGATGTTGCGGGGTACATGAGTTGGACACAGGGACAGTAGACTTCTATGAGGAGTAGCTATTGAGGATCTAATGCTCAAAATATGTGCCCACCAGCCTGATCCCTTATTTCAAGAATTGAAAACATATAAATTTAGAGAACCCTAAGAGGGTGTAAGAGAAAAACATAAAAAGAAGGGAAAAAATTGAAGATATATATAAAATATATTAAGAGAAGAGATAGTATTAAAAAACCGGAAAACAAAAGCTTAGAGGAAGCCAAAAACTGAACTACTTTCCCCTTAAAAGAGACTCAAAAAAAAGAAATCGGAAAAGTAAGATTGGAGAGAAAAGTGAAGCAGAGAAAATAAATCCAATTAAAAGAAAGGACTGAATGGATGGATGGTGTATATAAGAAATAACCGAAGAAACTTTAGAGTGGACTAATCATTCCTTTAAACAAAAGTCAAGTTAAAGCTTCTAATAGTTTGTAATAGTTGAAGATATTAGTTCAGACGTTTCAATGTTTTACAAAGTAAGGTCATTCTTCATCCTTTCCCAAATCATTGGTTGTTGGTATTCATAATGATTTATTCGTTTTTTTAAAGGAGAGATGACCATTTAATTGTTAGCATATATGAGTTGCGAGTTCTCTTTGGGTTGGGTTTACAGCACTTTGACAAAATGATTCCAATTTCGTTAAAGAAGTTAGTTTAGAACTCATTTGAAAATAATTCTTCCCAAGAATCCAACAATCGACGGTTTGCTTTTGCAGAGGTGCTAAAATGTTTGAAGAATGATTATAGATTACATGAATAAGACGTGATCAAAGATCCATATTGGATGTATAGAAACCTGTGAAAATTCTCTGATATTAAAAACCGCCTCAATTTAAAAATGTTGTTTAAATATAAAGAACTGCATAGTAAATTATCTTATCCAATGCCTAAATTTGGTGTGAAAAGTGGATAATATACTAAGATTAGTATAAATAGAGTATGTAAAATTCTACCCATGCAAAACTTGCATTCACTGTAGTTCATGAATCATAGTTGATCTTGCAAAAATAGAGTCAGAAATTGAATAATGAGAAAAAAAATAAAAATAAAATAAAATGACCACCTTAAAATTATCTTCGTCTTTGTTTCCACTTCAATAAATTTTGATAACAAAATATTCAAATTTTGACCATAATCTAGTAGCATTGAAGAGTTCAGCTTCTAAAACATACATTATTTATTGATCATTTCTAAATCCAACCATTTCGCTAGAATCTCATATTCAAAGACTATAATTTTTATTCTATAACCCTCATTTGATTACCCAAAGCCTACGGCCTTCAACCTGCATCAAGTAACAGAACAATGACATGCCTATCCACACTTGTGCATCACTGTTTGGATATTAGATGATGTAGACAGTTTGCTTTGCAACATAACAAGTGATGAGAGCAGGTACTTGGCGCAGGCTTCCCTACTCTCCACACGTCCATTGGTGTAGAGGTTGAATCTGAACCTGTACAGTTTGTGATCATGATCTACGTTTGAAAAGAATCTGTAGAGAATTTTTGGGGACTTTTTGTATTTACCTTCTAAGCTATGCAGCCCTGTAAGGCCCTTTTATGGCTTGTGAACTTGTTTTTGTTTATTTAATCTCAACATATTTTTTGTGTCGTAAGTGACACCTTCAAGGAATGTACAACCACTTGCTTAGGAAGTTTTTCTTAAGAAAAAGTTGTAATTTTCAATTCTGATAAAACACAAGGTATCTTCTAGCTTAAAGCACAAAGTTCCTCTATTCTTTGCTTCAACTACACTTTTAGCTACCGCTTAACCGGAACCTATTCCCCGACATCTCTGCCAAAATGTAATTGGTAAAATTTACAAATAGTGGCAAGTCATGGAAAAATGTGGTTTTCGTAAAACCTTTCTCATGTATTTTTCCCTTCCTTATTATGCAAATACCCCTAGTAATTACTTGGGGTACTTGGGCACCCCTAGTAATTACTTGGGGTACTTGGGCACCCCTAGTAATTACTTGGGGTACTTGGGCACCCCTAGTAATTACTTGGGGTACTTGGGCACCCCTAGTAATTACTTGGGGTACTTGGGCACCCCTAGTAATTACTTGGGGTACTTGAGCACCCCTAGTAATTACTTGGGGTACTTGAGCACCCCTCCTCCGACTACAAGCCTTCACTTACAAAGCACCGAACCAACAAGAAGAACCAGGGGTCCCCTACGAATACAAATCCAAAGTCAGTTTTAGGAGTAATTAATTCTCAGTTAAGTAATTCTCCACCTTAAAATCAGTCATCCACCACTTGGATGAAAAAACAATCATCCCAATAAACTAGAAGCCACATTCATCTGCAATAGCCGTTGTGTATATCTGTCTTCACCTAATTTTGTTATGTCTTCACCTAATTTTGTTTTACTTTTTTTTTATCTTTCTTCTTCCTTTCCTATATATATTCATTCAATTTTTTTTGTTTATCTTGTTTTGTTAATTCCTTTTTATGTTTTATCTTTTATTTTGTTTATCTCTATTACATTTTTTTGTTTGTTTTCATCTTTTGTTGTTTTCTTTTTTTTCTTTTTTTTCTTCTTATTTTCCTTAATTTTTCAATTTGTTTTCCCTATATTCCTTTTCATTACTTATTTTTAATCTTTTTTCTTTCTTTCATTTTTTTTTTTCTTTTTTTTTCTTTTTTTTTTTTTTTTTTTCCTCTTGGTCTTCATGGCGTGGAATTGATAGGATATATGAAAAAATAATCACAATTTATTCGGGTATGAATAGGTGTAAATTTCTACATTTATCAATTTAGAAGCCATTATTTTTGGAATATACCGTAAAACACCTTCCACGGTCATAGGTCCCATATATGCCATGTCATGCAAAATCATTTCAAAATATCAAATAAATAGTCCAAAAATTGAAAATTTAGTGCTCACCGCTCACTGCTCACCGCTCACCGCTCACAAGATAGCATTCCTGGGAATAGGTCTTGTCGTTTAGCTTTTAACGACTAAAGGTCACTGTAGTAAGTAAAGAATTATAGAATGCACCCTAAACCCTTTAAAGAACTTCTTTATAACTCTAATGTCTTAATTACCCTAAGTATCACATTACCCAAGTAATCCATACTCTCAATTGGTTTAAAGGTCATGGGAGTTTAATTTGACCCGTACCATCTCGAGGTTTATTGCCATCACTCCCTTCCAAGTTCAATTAGACAATGCATTTACTATACATATGCAAGTTCATTCATTACTAGGTTAGAATCTAGTGTTCTACCTATTTATGCCTATGAATGATGCTTTGGGATATGTTATGATAGATTAACTTATCTCAAGCAACTCCTTCCGTGTCTTCATCTTTTTCCTTCCATCCATCACATTTCAATTAGACATAGTAATTACTCATTCACATTCAATCTTATTCCAAGTCTACCATTCATTTCAATTAAACTCCTCAATTGCATTACTCAATTTCACTACAATGACTGTACTATTTCCCCAAATGAATACTTTTAAGTTTTATTATAATGAAAACTAATAATCATTAAGATTGATCACTCCTTAATAATTAATTCCACTTTTGTCCATCAATGTACTCAATATATCTATCATGCTTCAAGTCATTCTCAGTCTTCCATTTCATATGGCCAATCTAATTTAAAAGACTATCAAGTAATACTCAATTCATTGTTCCAGTACTCACATGGAATTCTTACTCTTCCATAATTCTCATTCACAACAATGCAATGTCAATTGGACAAACTGCTGTATTAGTATTATCTGGAATTTCTATTTTCCAATACACTTAGTAAATCTCCATTCACCCTGAGTTCAATTAGACAAATTCTCCCACCATGCACTTTGCTCCATTGTCTTCAATTTTCAAACAGACAGTATCCAGTGTGAGTCACCACATTCACTGTGTAACTCTCACCCACTCTCCACTGTGTCAATTAGACATGATCCATGCGAGTCACAAGTTGACAATGTATGTATGCACATGGACGCATGCTGGACCACCATCCTCTCCATTTGACCAGTATCAACTAGACATTATGAAGCAGGTAATCGAATTCAATTGTCAATTAGACAGTAGCCAGTTTAATCAAATCCTCCATTCTGGTTTCTACTGTTGTTCAGATGAATTCACTGTGCAGCAAATTGACTGTTTCAATTTGACAAAGAACATTGCAAATCAGTTAAACAGTAAGCTACTCATAGTCAAGTTGCCAATCAATCAGACAATGGAATTCTATATCTATATTTTTTACATAATGTGACTATCACTCACACTGTGTTGTGTGGTGTGGTGAAGTAATTCCTTCTTCTTCCTTGTTTCCTAGTTATGCCTTAATTCCCAAAAGGTGTCCCTGTAGGTAGAGTCAATTTGACAAGTCGTGTCTCCTGAATTCTACAATACGTCCATTTCACTCTCAATCAGATTTCTACAGTCACCAACTATGATGGAATTCAAAATAGACTTGGTAACTCAGTACTATTTACACTGTGTTTCTGAAAAGGAACTTTTCTCAAAAAAAGTCAGCTCACAATATTATTAAATAGTCATAGTCTGACTCATGGATGTATTACTTCTTCCAACATTATACCAATATTACATTGGAATGAATAATAGAAACTCAGATTTTTTATTTTTTATTTTTTAAACAAATGGAGCAATTTTATTCCACTGTGAAGTAAGAACAAAATGGCGCCGCTGCAAGACCGAGGGGGCCCATGTATGAGAAAACTGGCGAAAGAATAACCACCCTAGCCGGAAACTTGGATTCTTTGGAACTTTGTGCAAATGAAGAGAATATCTTTTAAAGGTACCATGCATATGGATATTGAAAACCAACCTATAAGATATGTGGCTCAAAACCCACGCGAGGGCCTCAAATCGTAGGGTAGACCTCTCCAAGCAGAAGGTACATTATAGCTTGCAATTTCAAATTTCCATGTACTTATGGTGTACATTTTAGGCCGAGCAGTTCTTGAGCCACCTACAAGTTCCCCTTCCAAAATTCATAACTAATTCAGTATTAATCCAAACTTAATTATGCCAATTGGTCCACTTTTCTGTACACTTTATCCATCTTCCAAAATTGAATTCTTTTTATAGATCCCCACCGAGCCTACCAATCTAAAATTGGTACGGTTTCCGAGCCACCCACTATAGGTGTCAGATTGAATAAAGTGGGATTGTTTACTATGGTGATTTTCATTTATTAGGTTCATAAACATTCATTCTTCCTTGCAAGTTTCCATCCAATTTGGTAATTTTCATCCCTTTCCATTCGTTTCACCTACAAAAAATCATATGAATACATTAGTCCAAACCACATTATCTTGTGACTTTATAGTCCATTATTATAATAGGGTAGTAGGTTTATTTACAAATAAATCTAAGAATAAAAATAAAAATAAAATTCTATCAATAAAAAATAGAAACATGAAAAGTTTTTTTAATTAATATCTATCAAGCTTAAATCAAGCCATGCAAGGTTATTTAGGAGAGAATTTTTTTAAATACTCAAATACCAAAAACTTATTTTTTGCAAAGACAAATCTTATTTTCTCAGAAAATATAAACAAGTATTTGTTCACACGTGGACGAACCTGCAAACTTTCATATGGTGATAGTAATATCTTCATATCCAGTAAAAGAACACCTCAGTGAAAATCATTTATAAAAGAAAAAACTAAAATAAAAAAATAATTTTTGCACCGACAACTGGGCACCCGAAAGCGTGGTGGGGTGGGTGTCGGAGGGTGGATTCGAACCCGCCACCAGCACCCTGGGGCTGCCACGGCAGTTCAAATCCCGAAGCCTCGGAACACCAAGCCACCAAGGCTTTGACGAGATGGTGAATGTTTCGAGCATACTTATATCGAATCCTGCATTCTGGAAACTAAAAAATTAAAAAAAATGATTTGTTTTAGCACCGTCAACTGGGCAACCGAAAGCGTGGTGGGGTGGGTGTTGGAGGGTGGATTCGAACCCGGCACCAGCACCCTGGGGCTGCCACGTCAGTTCGGTCCGAAGCCTCGGAACACCAAGCCACCAAGGCTTTGACGAGATAGTGAATGTTTCGAGCATACTTATATCGAATCTGAGATGCTAAAAATTTAAAAAAATAAAAAAATGAAAAATTCCTAATGGCTTTAAGTGGACGCCAAATTAGGCAAGGGCGTTAAATCATTGCCCAAGCAAATCAGGCTTCAAGGCTTATCTTGCGTCTGCATAACTAATAAGCATCTCCATATTCCAAACCCGGGATTGCATAAAAACTGAAATTCTAATAATTATTCAAACTTGAAAGAAACATGAAATTGAATTAAATGTATGAGTAATAAATAAATGTATGAGTTATAACTGGGAAAAAGATCAAACTGAAATAGAGAACAGTGTGAAGCAGATAGCATTACCAAATTAAAAAATTAAAAGTTAAATTGAAGCAACGGTGGGTCAAAAAGTATATCTATAAGCTGAAAATTTATAAAAGAGATATCAAAGGGAACCAATCTTCCTTCATGAGTGTGCACAGAACTTGTGAAAATTAAAGGAGAGAAAACGTTTGCTAAAGCAAAGGGGAAGATGTAGTTCTTACCAATAACAGATAATTTCAATGCGGAAACTCCGCCAAGAAACATGATTTGATTTTCGGTTACAAATGGTTACAACAGATTTGCAAGGATGATACACTGCCCATCCCCTTTTCATCCAGCGCTGGTTATCCTCTTCGTATGTCCAAATATTCATCGACTGAAGGTGGATGAAAATCGGATGTCATCGTGGTCAGCAGCCTTTTCTTTAGTGGTTCCATCATCCATGTACTCGGATTAGACAACCTGGAACAAGCATCTTGATGGAGCTGACCCAAGAGTCTCCCATCGTAGTATTTAACGGGTTGCTTCAGCAAGTGCTTGTACTCCCCATCAATCAATTTTATTCCGGCTGCTTCTCCAAGGAGTCCCTTTCTCATTAAATTTTGCACGATGATGGGAGACAAAGGACGCTGGATATTTGAAGAAGAGAAGCCAATGCAGTGGCAGAATTTTCCCATGCGCCCGACAATCGTCACCTCCGCCACTCAGAACTGTAGATCTGCTACAGCACGCACCTCGCTCCCGCCCACTGCAAAGGTTGACTCTGATCCCATTTGCAATTTGCTGTAGAAGCTCTTGATATTTTATTAACCTTCTTCTTCACTTGAAATCAGTGTGCCTAACATGTTGCGGTTGTTTGCCTCTCAGATTGATTGTGTCGCCATGGTGCAAGAGAAGAAGCGGAAATCCAGGGTTCCTCATACACCAACCAGGAGATTGAGCCGCAATGTGGTGATCGACTCCGACTACAGTGACGAAGGCGAAGGATCCGGGACACCAACCTCACATGCCGAAGCAGATTTGGAAAGCATTGCCCAAGCGTTTGACGTGGGAAACTATGAGTGGGATGTCCCACTGGATCTCACGGGAATCCCGGGACCATTGCAAGCTTCCATGGTTAAGGTTGCTCCAGCGATCGTTGGCCGCGAAGCCGAGTACGATGCGGCGTTCTTCAGTGAGCAGGTTGGTAATCACTTTCTTTGATTCGCATAAGCTTGCTTCCTCCCCACTATGTTTCAATTTAATTCTTCTTCGTTTCCTAAAGACTTCGGCCCATACTGTTTCTCAGCTTGCTGCATAAGTTTGAATTGGACGATTGGAAGTTCATGCTTGCGGTCCAGTTTCTGCTTGCGGTCCAGTTTCATGCTTGCGGTCCAGTTTCATGCTTGCGGTCCAGTTTCATGCTTGCGGTCCAGTTTCATGCTTGCGGTCCAGTTTCATGCTTGCGGTCCAGTTTCATGCTTGCGGTCCAGTTGGAAGTTCATGCTTGCGGTCCAGTTTCATGCTTGCGGTCCAGTTTGAAGTTCATGCTTGCGGTCCCATACTGTTTCTAGTTTCTTTCAGCTTACTCTCCATTTTGTTTGAATTTGATTTTACTCTAAATTGCGGAATCTTGCGGTCCAGCTTGTTTCAATAAGACTTCTTTATTTTTCAGGTTGGCTTGTGCAACAAAGGTGCCATGGTCGACGACGTTGGAATTGTTTACCCGCACATTTTGGACAGTGACATCACCAAGATCTGGAGGGTTGGAAATCAAGCAAACCGCTTTGAGATTATCAACTGCACCGACAAGGAGCAGGCTCGGTTATTCAGCAAACACTGCTACGAAGTCTATGGACACAGCCCCGACAACAAGTACTACTCCAT
This sequence comes from Ceratodon purpureus, assembly GCA_014871385.1. Classification (NCBI taxonomy): domain Eukaryota; kingdom Viridiplantae; phylum Streptophyta; class Bryopsida; order Pseudoditrichales; family Ditrichaceae; genus Ceratodon; species Ceratodon purpureus. The sequence continues at coordinate 13,408,697 of CM026422.1, read as the reverse complement.
GCGGTTTTTGAAGGGTGCCTTTGCAACATTCGTGCACGGATTGGAGGTCAACTGGGTGGCTGAAGCACTGCATTGTCGGAGCAGACGCATTGCCACGGCATTGAAGAATCCCCGCAAGCTTGGCCCCATCGCACTCCGCCGCCAAGTTGAGGGCCTATGCGGCATCATTCGAAGCATGTCCACAGCATCTCCATCTCCACCGACAGTGGAAACCTTGGTCGATGCAGCGGAAAAGGCGGCGCAACTTGCGGCAGCAGATGAGATATCCGCAGCGGAGGGGCTTCGTGCACTTCAGAAGGAGAAGGATGACGCTGAGGCAGTTCTGAGAAGATACTCCACCAAGGATGTAGGAGATGCCGAAGCAGCGAGTGCCGCAGCCGTGTTGGAGCAGAAAAGGCTCTTCCAATCGGGGACTCCAGCGGATTACAAGGCCCAGATGGAAGTGGTCCGGTCCACCGCCGAAAAATTCGCTGATTTGCAGGAGGCCGTGATGACCGCTCGATTTACCATCGACCGTCTTGCTCAGGAGAATGGGCCACTCTCCATGGCTGCTGCGGTTTTCAAGCAATCCCAGGTGGCACGTGCTGTAGCTGATGCGGCATTCAAGAAGGCACGGATGGATAATTTGGTGTTGCGTCCCAAGTCTTTGTTCCAGTACCTGCATCGACAGTCGGTACCAGCGGTTGGAGTCGCAAGTTTGAAGGATTGGTGCTCGATGTGCTCAAAGGGATTCGTGGCTGGGGCTGCTGTGCTCGGATCATGTGGTTGCCTTTTCCATAACACTTGTGTTGCAGAGATGATTGAATCCAAGTGTCACCGTTGCCTCTTTTGCGACACAGATCTTGACGCATCGTGGGTTGCACAGTGGGGCGGGCAGTTGACTCCTGAGCAGGATCGTTGGATGGAGCAAACAGTGGACCTTGTCAAGCGTGTTGGAGAACCGTACCCCCCAGCTGCAAGGAACTAGATGAAAGTTGTGGTTCACTTTATATGCTGAAGCCTAGATTAGAACTCTAAGTTACTTCTAGAGCCCGTTTATCCCGGAACTTACTTTCTATCTCCTACTGTCTGTACGTAGAATGAAGCCCCTCAAACATTGAACATGCACATTTTGAGTCTTAATTGGTTGTTGCTAATTTTTCTGTGGAAATTGGTGACAAGTGATTCGGTAATCCCATTGAGTGAGTGGAGCTTACCTCTCCCGGGACTTCAAAGAGTATGATGTGTTTAAAAACTTATAAGGTTCTAAATATTAAAATTGCATGTGTAATTTCAGTTTAATTTGTTTGATTTGCTTAAGCTTGCTATCCACTTTGTTCCAATTTGATTTGATTTGATTTGCTCAAGCTTACTTTCCAGATTGTTCAATATGGTGTCGGCTACCGCTTAATTTAGAATTTCAGTTTTTATGCAATCCCGGGTTTGGAATATGGAGATGCTTATTAGTTATGCAGACGTAAGATAAGCCTTGAAGCCTGATTTGCTTGGGCAATGATTTAACGCCCTTGCCTAATTTGGCGTCCACTTAAAGCCATTAGGACTTTTTTATTTTTTTATTTTTTTAAATTTTTAGCATCTCAGATTTGATATAAGTATGCTCGAAACATTCACCATCTCGTCAAAGCCTTGGTGGCTTGGTGTTCCGAGGCTTCGGGATTTGAACTGACGTGGCAGCCCCAGGGTGCTGGTGCCGGGTTCGAATCCACCCTCCGACACCCACCCCACCACGCTTTCGGTTGCCTAGTTGACGGTGCAAAAATAAATCTTTTTTTTTTAATTTTTTAATTTCCAGCATCTCAGATTTGATATAAGTATGCTCGAAACATTCACCATCTCGTCAAAGCCTTGGTGGCTTGGTGTTCCGAGGCTTCGGACCGAACTGACGTGGCAGCCCCAGGGTGCTGGTGCCGGGTTCGAATCCACCCTCCGACACCCACCCCACCACGCTTTCGGTTGCCCAGTTGACGGTGCAAAAATTAATCCTTTTTTTTAATTTTTTAATTTCCAGAATGCAGGATTTGATATAAGTATGCTCGGAACATTCACCATCTCGTTAAAGCCTTGGTGGCTTGGTGTTCCGAGGCTTCGGGATTTGAACTGCCGTGGCAGCCCCAGGGCGCTAGTGCCGAGTTCGAATCCACCCTCCGACACCCACCCGACCACGCTTTCGGGTGCCCAGTTGTCGGTGCAAAAATTATTTTTTTATTTTAGTTTTTTCTTTTATAAATGATTTTCACTGAGGTGTTCTTTTACTGGATATGAAGATATTACTATCACCATATGAAAGTTTGCAGGTTCGTCCACGTGTGAACAAATACTTGTTTATATTTTCTGAGAAAATAAGATTTGTCTTTGCAAAAAATAAGTTTTTGGTATTTGAGTATTTAAAAAAATTCTCTCCTAAATAACCTTGCATGGCTTGATTTAAGCTTGATAGATATTAATTAAAAAAACTTTTCATGTTTCTATTTTTTATTGATAGAATTTTATTTTTATTTTTATTCTTAGATTTATTTGTAAATAAACCTACTACCCTATTATAATAATGGACTATAAAGTCACAAGATAATGTGGTTTGGACTAATGTATTCATATGATTTTTTGTAGGTGAAACGAATGGAAAGGGATGAAAATTACCAAATTGGATGGAAACTTGCAAGGAAGAATGAATGTTTATGAACCTAATAAATGAAAATCACCATAGTAAACAATCCCACTTTATTCAATCTGACACCTATAGTGGGTGGCTCGGAAACCGTACCAATTTTAGATTGGTAGGCTCGGTGGGGATCTATAAAAAGAATTCAATTTTGGAAGATGGATAAAGTGTACAGAAAAGTGGACCAATTGGCATAATTAAGTTTGGATTAATACTGAATTAGTTATGAATTTTGGAAGGGGAACTTGTAGGTGGCTCAAGAACTGCTCGGCCTTAAATGTACACCATAAGTACATAGAAATTTGAAATTGCAAGCTATAATGTACCTTCTGCTTGAAGAGGTCTACCCTACGATTTGAGGCCCTTGCGTGGGTTTTGAGCTACATATCCTATAGGTTGGTTTTCAATATCCATATGCATGGTACCTTTAAAAGATATTCTCTTCATTTGCACAAAGTTCCAAAGAATCCAAGTTCCCGGCTAGGGTGGTCATTCTTTCGCCAGTTTGCTCGTGGGTTAGTTCTTGGGGCAATGGGGGCAGGAAATCAAAATCCAGATTTGGGATTAGCTAGAATAACGGCACTAGGGTGAACATGAAGTAATCATAGATTTTGGGTTCTTGTGTGTTGACGGTTGGGAATTTTCAAGACGGTTGATCGTTGTCTGCAGGTTTTTCTTGGATAGAAACTTAAATTTTTGGATGAAAAATGGATGGATAGAAAATGGATGGATGAGAAATGGATGGATCAAATATAGATGGAGGAGAAATGGATGGATCAATTATGAATGGATGGAAGTTTGTCAAGGAACTGGAGAACTTTGACATAGGAATTTGCAATATTGGCAATGCATGACAATTATGCAATTTTTTATTTTTCAATATGTTGCTAATTCAATGTCATCAAAGGAAAGGGACATGATATAAGATAGAATAAGAAAATGAGGTTGAAGTGGGTCAGAACAATTACTTGATTTATTCAAATTTAAAAGAATTTTAATTGTGAACTCATCCTACGGTGGATAGTTTCAGTGAAACATGGATGAAAAATAAAGTTTCAATGAAACATCAAAGTGAACTAATCTTTCTGTGCAGTACTGTGCATAGAAATAAATCCAATAAAAATCAAATGGAAAAAAAGGATCGAAGGTAGGCAAGCTGAGAAAAAGAATCCATATTTGCTGAAATTTAAATGAAACATCGATTTTTCTTAATTCATGCAGTAGATGGATGAAAATTGGATGGATGGAAGTTTGTCAAGCAAATGACATAGGAATTTGCAGCATTGACAGTGCAATCCAATTGAGAATACCAATTCTGCAAGGAATGAGTATTTGAACTTTGGATGCATCTCATCTGTACATCAATGGCAATGTCACTTTTAAACCGTAAACCTCCGACATTCCAAGCTCAAAACGATGCTTATTACCCTAAAAATTACCATTGTGTACAACAACTTCCCCAATACATAATCTGCTACCACCAGAGAATTATAAAATACAACCTCAAAGGACGTTGTCAAATTTTACTAAACGTTAGCGCTTTCTAGTGTCAGCATCATAAAGGCGGCTTTAAGATTGAGGTGATCATGGTTGCAAATTATCCACTATGCTTCTTTGAGTCAGATTCCTTCAATCACGTAGTACAAGGGTTGACTACTGTGATAACTTATAAGCATGAACTGGAGAATTTGGGTAGGAGATCAGGTTCAGGGACACATGAGATCGATTGATCGGGGCGTTCCCATCAAGCAGCAATACTCCATGTCCTTTCCAAGGTGAGAGCCGACTTTTGAAACCGGATTTGCAAATCAGTCCAAAAAAATTAAAAGGTTTAATAATGCTGGAGCCGAACTACCAAAGGCAGAATTCACATTTTGATCGCATTTTCTAGGCTCCACTGACTAGGACCTTCTCAATCAACTTGTACATGTTGCATGGGCTGGGCGGCGTTGACACACTCCGTCATGATGGTTGAAGGATGTGTACCGAAAACAGTGACTGGGCGGGAGAATTTATGAAATTCACCACTCTAATTCATCGTTTGAACTTACAACATCAAGGGTACAGTCCAGGACCCTCCATCATCGATCCTCACCCCATTAGAGCCACGCGATTAATCCACCCCACTTCATTGATTAAACAGACCACATCACGAATACGTAAGTTGACTTATTCCAATGTTCATACAATGATAATACATCTGACTAAGAAGGACAGGGACTTCAGGATATTAGACTCACACCTCCAGGAAGATGTTCTCTCATTCTCTACGCCCTGCAACCAACTTTCTCATTCAACCCCGCATCTTCTCTCCCAAACTCCTCCTTAATTCTGCTGTAGCAATCTAGCTCGATGAGGAAAAGCAAGAAGCCACAGCGAGTGCTTGTGCCAGCAGTTCAGGCGAGTTCTAGTGAGACTAGCTCCTTCGAAACACCTCTGAGTTCTGATTTCATCAATCCATCGATTTGGGCTGAGGCATTCGACTTGAGCGGAGTAGGTGAGAATATGAGGAAGCACCTCACAACCGTGGCTCCGTTTCTACTAGGAGATGCCGCAGTCTATAGTTCTGAGTTTTTCGCTGACGTGGGAGGGTTGTGTAGCAACGGCGTCCCATTCAAGAAGTTGAGAGATGAGCACAAGCTCCCTTTGGAAGCCATTGTGGGCACCTATCCGCTCAACAAGAATGAAAATCGGCACCCTCTCCGCCACATGACTGATGATGTAGCCGCAAGAGCTCTTCGGATGTACCAGCGTGTCTATGGCGGGACTGCTCCAGACAACGGAGAATTCGGGACTGCCTTCGTCAGGGGCTTGATGCTTGACGCAAAACGGTGGAAGATCAATTGGGCCGAAGGTGCGGCAGAGATCGCGAAGGTATGTTTCTTGCATACAGTTTCCTACCCCATTCTACTGTCAATGCACGTTCATGATTTTCGTCTTGTTCCTCAACTGTCGATGCGTTCCCACGATTTTTGTCTTGTTCATTACTAACTGCGAGTTTGGATGAAGCAGAGCCGCCTCAAGACCCCTGTCTTGAATCCAGGGAAGCTCACCCCACCGTGCTTGCGCGAGCAGATCCAAGCCATGTTGAAGTTGTTCAGGGCAGTGGTCGACAAGATGGTCCGCGAGAAGAATGCGGCAGCGAAGCCCTTGCAAGCCGAGGGAGCTGTGTCGCGACCAAGGGGCATACATCGACAGCCACGTAGTGCAGTGACGTCGGAGGAAGCACGTCGCAAGTCCCCGCTTGGCAAGCTAAATGTGGTGGTGAAGGGTCCCACCGAAGCAGTGCCTCAGACTCCCCCAACCTCACCAACGCAGCCACGTGAGAGGAAGCCCACGGAGAGGAGTGTAGTTGCTTCGCTGGAGATCAAGCCTTCAGCCCAAGGTTCTGAACAACTGCGTAAGCAACGTTTCATAAAGGAGGCCGCATTAGTCAAGGTGAAAGACGAGCTAGAGCGTGCTGAAATCGCGCTCGCTATGCGGGAGACCAACCGCCAGGAGCTGTTGCGCTTGGAGCAATCAAAATGGGAGGAATTCGCCGGGATCCAGCAATCCAAGCAAGGCATGGTACTGGACGACGCCTCGAAGAAGGTGGTTGATACACGCCTGCGATCTCTCATGGAGGATGCGGTTGCCATCTCCACAAAGCTCGCGGCCTTGGTCCCCGAGATATCGCACTGGACTTTGGAAGCTGCAAACTTGCGATTGCAGTTGACCCCGCTTCAGGAGTCTGTTAACGAACTCAGCGCCAGAATTGACGTCCTCGTGGTGGCAGAGAGCTGCATACGCCCACGACAATTCTATTCGACATTCCCAGTAAAACTTGATGAAATGGTCCCGCTGAAGATGGACCTCCCATGTGCAGAATGCGGTCGTTATTGGGCGGATATGGCTCTGGTGAACCTACCTTGCGGCTGCCTTTTTCACCCGAGCTGCCTGTTCCAAGTTGCTTTATCCTCCAAACCTTGTTGTCCTGGATGCAACACTAAGCCTTCTGTAGGCTGGATGGGCCAATGGGGCTTTAAATCAAACTTTGCTACAGCTGAGGCAGCATCATTGGCCGTTAATAGATCAGGCTGGGCGCCTCCTTTGACTCGCATCGAGGCCATGGCTATCAGTACTAAGCGCAAGATCGTTGACGCATCGCCCAGCAAACTTTCCTCCCTCAAACGACTCTGCCATGCAAGCATGTTCACAAAGCAGCCCGACGTTGAAGACAACGCGCACATCGCTTTGGCACCTGATATCCCTCCACGTGCTGCCGTGGGAGGTGTCGACGCTGATGCTTTGACATGCGCTCTTACCCTTCACAGCAAGTCACAGGTTGAAGTGGGAGAGGAAGTAGCAAGTGCCAGCCCGCACCATGCACAGTGCACAACTACAGCAAAGGGAGTAGAAAGTGACACTGTCATGCACCCAAGCCAATACGCTGTATCATCTGGCCCCACTGAACCCACGGATGCACAGGAAACCTCGCGGGACGGAACTGTAGGTGAAACAACTCGTACAGAGTATGGGGATATTCTCAACATCGCAAGTGAGGCGGCAGCAGAAGCAATTCCAACTACACCATCATGATCATAAGAGTGAGCGTAGTTTAGTACAACGTAGAGGGGCAGTCTTAACAAACCTAGGGGGTTTGGTGCAGCCAGAAGATGAAAAAAAAACCAGAGTCGGTGGCTCCTTATAACACCACCGTGTGATAAGTATCTATCCGCTCCACTTCAATGGAACTTGAAACGCTGCTTTTTTCACAACATTCCAAAACTTCGTGAATGCTGTTTATCTAGAAGTCGATGGTATTAATGGTACAATAATCAATCCATGGTAATAGGCCGCTGCTTTCGTGACTTCTGATTCCTGTTTTAAAGACACATATGCATTAATCGTTTTCTTTCTTTATTGCTTGCTGAAGCAAGCAAGAGAAACTACATTGTTATCCTGGGTCATGACATGGAGCTGCGTGAGGTAAGTGTGAGGATCCAGGGCTATATTCTACTGTTTGGGAGAAGGTAGGGAGAAATCATTTTACCAACAGTCGGGGGGCACGGTCATAGGGGTCAGGGAGTTCCATGGGGCAGGACTTGTGGCCGTTACTCCTTTCACGGTTCTACCTGTAACTACGAACTACCTTGCAAGACCGTGGGTGAGGCGGGGCTCCCACCGAGGCTCCGTGGATACCGAGTCGGAGAGTGTAAGAAAGGTTCCGAGAATACTCTGTAACCAGGGAGGGTTCCAAGCTCAAGCACCACACCTAGAGCGCAGACAGAGTAAGAGAGACTGTAGAAGGCAAAACAATGTAACCAAGCAGTACCGAGAGACAAGAGGTTAGGAGAAGGAGGTATTGTATTAGTTGAGTAGTCCCAGATCATCCATGAGCACCAAGGTTCGGGTGCTTACAAGGCAGAGGCGCTGCTCCAAGGAAAACAAGCTGCGCTAAGAACTAGCCGTGCTAAGGAGACAAGCTGCTCTAGGACCTCGACTCGACTCTAACCACAAAACAGAAGAGTGTAAGTTCTACCCTGACTACCATGTTTATATCTTTCCTAACTGGACTTCTCCTTGTAACTCCCTGTGACACTATCAGTTCCACCGCCCTAGACTATCTTGACTGGCCGTGCTTGGGGCGGTAACATTTTGCCCTCTCTCGGAGAGTGCAATTCGTCCCGAATTGCTGGTGCTAGCCACGCGTTCGCCTATGAGCTGGTCTCCTGTCTGGCCTTGTCTCCTCTCGTGGTACCTGGGCATGTCTCCTTGGAGGTGCTTGGTCTCCGTATATAGCTGCTATGGCTGCACCCACCCCCTTATGGATTAGGTTATGTTTGGATCGGGATGTGATTGAATGTTGGTACACATCATGAACTGTTTTTCCTAGGATCTTGTTGCAAGCAGGGCACTGCACATGGTCAGCTTCAGGATCACTGTAGAGGGTGACCAAATCGGGGTTTGCAAAGAAATAACGTTTAACCTCTTCAATCGCAATTTCTAATTCCTCCCTGGCTTCTTCCTCATCACTGGCCTGGTCCTCAAGTCCGAAAGCCTCCTCTATTTTCTTTAATGCTTCTTTATGTTTCCTAAAGGATTTAGGTCGCGTGGGTACCGTAGGTGTAACCTGACTTGGTGATGCGTGGGTTGCCGGGGGCAGACTTGGTGATGCTTCTGCTGCCAGAGGTAGGCGTGGAGATGGCTGCGGGGTGTCCTCGGGATCCGTGAAGTGCTCCGGGATGTGGACTCTGTCCTCCTGGGTCTCGATGTCTGATATGGCTGCCAACTGATGTTCTTCGTGTGGGTGTGTGGCAGGGCTGAGGGGCGCTAACTCCATGTGCGGTAATGGAGACGTGGCCTCGAGTTCCATGTTGTCCCAGTCCTGCTCCGATTCTTCCAGCTCCAAGGCGATCAGTGCATCATCGATGCAGTGGTTGAGGAATTCTTGCGGAGGTTCCATGGTGGTTTGGGGATGACTACGCAGCCACTGATATGCATTGGATGCAATCAGCTTGGCGGCATTGTGCACCCACCCAGCTTTATTGGCCTCGAATGTCTGCAGCGCCAGCTCGGTCGCGACTCTCTGTTCTTGGATTTGGGCCAACTCCGTGCTGCTGTGTGAGCTCTGCCCCTGAGATGCCAGGAGCTTGCATCGAGCCAAGTACTCCTGGTTCTGCTGCTCCAGCTGCTTGGTGTGCTCCAGCGCGGTGGTCTTCTCTTTGGTAAGTACTTCAACGCTTGCATGAGTGGCTGCTAACTCGAGTTCGAGATTAGCAACCTGGTCTCGCAAATTAGCTAAGGTCTGCGTTGTTTCTTCTTGTTGTTTGCGATGCTCCGTCTGTACCTGCTCCAGCATGCGTTGGGCATGTTCCTTGGCTCCTTGGATTGCACCTGTCAGTCTGCGTTTATACTTGTCCTCCATGCCCTGATGCTCTTCCTTCTCCTTTTCTGCAATGCGGATCCATTCTAGCATTTCTGTCATGCAACTGTTGAGTGCTGTGGCCTTGGTGTGGAACTTGGTTGCCGTGGGTCCCCATGCTGTTGCTGCTGCGGTAACTATGGTTGTGGCTGTGGCAGGCTCCTCGCTCCTGGGGCGCTTGCTGGGGCCTGGAAGTGTAGGATCCCGAGCCGTGGCCGTGGCGAGCTCCCTCTGAATGTCGAAGAACGTTCCCATGAGAGGAGGCCGGTTGTACCTCTTGTGGAAGGCGAGGAAGTGAGCAATATACGCGGTCAAGAAAGGACCCACAGGGCTGCTGTAGTCGGGGCGCTGCCGGTACCCTCTCATCTGGTTGAGGAAGTTTTCCTCTACTAGAAGGCCCCAATTGATCTTCTCTCCAAGGTCAGCCAAGAGGAGCAAGGATAACTGTGCTGGCAAGATGCCGTTACAGTTATTCTGGAAATAAATCTGAGAGAGTACACCACGCATCCTTGAGAACCATGGGTCTTTCATATGATTTCCTAATGCGAAAACATCGTACCTGCTGTCCTTCCGCGGCTCCAAGTTGCCCACGCGAGCTGCAACATCTGGTTGGGGATAGCGCGAGTCTTCCTTCCATGCCGTGGCGCCCAGTCCATCCCATCCGAAGAACTTGTGGAGATACCTGCTGGTATACTCCACAAGGACGCCATCCACAACTCCAGCCGGGTGAGTCGCCGACTCGCTTTGGGTACGCATGGAGTTGACAAAATCCGTGCAGTGTTTGATATTCACCTTCCCATCCAGTAGATTCCAGTAGCGCGCTAATCCTGTTTCCGTGAGCCAAATGAGGTCTGGCTGCCTCTTCCATTCCATGATCATGCGTGGAACATGGAATGGAGGTTGGACCTTGCGACTCTCCATGGATGCTAACCTTGGGCAGTATGTCGCAGGTGCGAGGCAGTGGCAGCGGGGGAGAGCTGTGAGAAACTGGCGGGGTGAACGAAGAGGTGAGGAGCAGGGACTGCCTTGAGGCGCAATCCGTGTATCCTCAGGGCAAGGCGCGGAGCAGGGAGCTGCGAGACATTGAGGAGAAGGACAGTTGGAGAGACGAAGAGAGCAATGGGAGTGGGAGGGGGAATTTGGAGCAGGAGCCGAGGCTGCGCCATGGATCCTTGGCGGCCGTGACTGGATGGCTGGGAACTGATAGGGACAGTCTGGCTGGAGCCTTCCCATGGCCGCGCCTTGCGATGATCGTGGCGGCTGGGCCCTATAAGTGCGGGGGCTAGGGACAGTTGAGAATGTCCCCTCGATGGGACTGTCCATGAAGTCTAGGCTATCCGGTAGGCAGATTTGAACTAGGCTAATGTGTACCTCCATGGTGTCCATGATTTCCTTGGGCTGGGATATTTCCTCGGATTCCTCCTCATTTTGTGCCTCGGCTGCCATGTTTTTATAAATTTCCCCAAGGCTAAGTGTGGGGGTTGTGTCCGTGGTGACCGAATGATAATGTTTAAGCTTGGTGGAATTAACAATGGTGGCATGCTTATCAAAATAGTCGTTATTTACCAATAGGACAGTATTGTTGGGAAGCACTAGTTGAACCCGGTATGGTCCATGCCATATGGATTCGAATTTAGTCTTCCTGATTTTTGGGTCTCGTGGGCACCATAAAACTTGATCACCTTTTTCAAAAATCCTAACTGGTTTGGAAGCTTGGAAATACCTTGCAGTTTTCTCTTGTTTGTTTTGAATATTTTTCATTGCAAAAGCCCGGACTTCCTCTAGGTGGTGGATATCACTAAGACGGGCAGCCAGGACACGGTGAGGCGTGTAGTCCTTGGGATCCAGGGACTGGAAAGTGGGGGCAATGTATTCGGTAGGTAGTAGGGGTTGTGTACCATAAACCAGCTCGAAAGGACTTACTTGGGTGGCTGTTTTGGTGGCCACACGGTATGCCCATAAGGCTGCAGGGAGACAATCATCCCAATCACTCTGATTTGCATGGATGAACCTGCGTAACATGTTTATCAAGGTTTTATTGGTAGACTCTGCCTGTCCATTTCCCTGGGGGTAGTAAACTGTACTAGTTCTGTGTTTGATGATGTGATTATCTAATAAGTCTTCTATTACTGCGTTCACAAAATGGCTTCCTTGGTCGGACACGATCTCCAAGGGACAGCCAAAACGGGTAATAATATTTTCATATATGAAGGTGGCTGTGACCATGGCCGTGTTTGTTCTGAGTGGTTTGGCCTCAACCCACTTGGTAGTATAATCCGTGGCTACCAAGATGTACTTGTAACCCTGTCTGGTTGCGGGTCTGATGGGGCCAACAAAATCTAGCCCCCAACGCTGGAATGGCCCCAACGGTGGAATGGATTTTAATGGTACGCGGCCTTGATGTTGAAAATTCGTGGTAGCAATTTGGCATGCATGGTAGTGCTTAACATACTCGTGGACATCTTTGTGTAATGTTGGCCACCAGTAACGGGCAGTCAGAATTTTCTTAATCGTGGTGTCAGGGCCTTGGTGACCACCTGCAGGTCCGTCATGGAGGATGGCTATTATGTTTTGCTCTTCCCCTGTGGGGACGCAGAGGCGGGTTTCCTGATCGGGTCCGAGGCGGTAGAGCTGTCCCTGAACCACGGTGTAAGGCAAGGTGGTGCGTACGAAGCTGACTTTTCGTGTGCCTGAAAGGCCCTCTGGGGTTATGCCTTGAGTCAGATAGCGGATGATATCTCCACGCTAGTCCCTGGGAATACTGATGTCAAGGCTAGCAGTTTGGATGTATGGTTCATTAAATGAATCATCAATACCTTCCTCGGTTGCCTTGGAATCCCTGGATAGGAAGTCAGCCACTATGTGGCGTTTGCCTGGAACATACACCACTTCAAAATCATATTCTAGGAGAATCATGATCCAACGGGCTACTCTTCCTGTAACCAAGGGTTGATTGACCAGGTAAGACAGACTGTGATGATCAACCATAAAACGGAACTTGTTACCTAGTAAATAATGGCGGAATTTCTTGACAGCATAAATCATGGCCAATGCTTCTCTTTCGGTGGTAGAATAATTCTTTTCTGCTTGGTTCAGAAGGCGACTAGCGTAAGCCACTGGTTGATCATATTTTCCATTTAAGTTCTGAGCCAGCATGACTCCTACAGCTATGTTAGAGGCATCTGTATGAACATGAAATGGTTTGGACCAATCCGGGGCTATGAGAATGGGGGCCCGAGAATAAGCTATCTTGATTTTTTCCAAGGCGGCCTGGGCTGCAGGGGTCCAGTCCTGAGGATACTTGTATTTTGCATGGTTCAGTGCTGTGATCGGGGCAGTGATGTGAGCTAACTTCTCTATGTATATTCTGTTGAATTGAGATAAGCCTAACAAGCGTTGTATCCCCTTCTGATCTGTGGGAGGGGTGATGGCCAAGATATCCTTGATTTTCTCGGGATCTGGGAGTTTTCCATATTTGCATACAATGTATCCAAGGATCACACCCGCAAAGAAGAGAAACATACATTTCTCTGCATTCAAGCTAACCCCGTTGACTCGGCAAGCTTCGAATATTTGCCTGAGTTGTGACACATGATCTTTAATTTGTCCATAAACCGTTCCATCATCGAGATATATTCTAAAGAATCTTTTCAAATAGGGTCTAAAAATTAATTCCATGACACGTTGGAAAGTCATGGGTGCATTTTTAGCTCCGAAAGGCATTCTTTCAAACTGATAAGGTCCCCACTCGGTAGAGAAAGCCGTTTTATTTTTATCATGTTCAGCCATGGCTACTTGGTAATATCCTGAAAAACAATCTAAGAAAGAATACATCTCATGACCAGCTACTTCATCAATAATTTCTTCCATGTAAGGCAGGGGGTAATGATCTTTCTTGGTAGCCGCATTTAATTTACGAAAATCCACGCATATTCTCAAGGTTCCATTTTTCTTGGGAATAATCACCATGGGAGATAACCAGGGTGCAGAGTCTACTGGTGAAATGAACTTGGCTTTCAAGAGTTTGTCCAGTTCAGCCTTGACTCGTACTGCGTAATTCGGGTTCATCCTGTATCTTCGTTGTTGGACTGGTGTTGCATTTGGGACCAGGTCTATCGTGTGTTCTGCTAGTGTTGAAGGTATCCCTTTTAGATCTTCGTGGCCCCATGCAAAAATGTCCTGGTATTCATGGAACAGGGCTATCGCGGCCTGTTTGATTTGCTCAGGGGCATCAGCGTTGATTTTGATATACTTGGGGTTTTCCATGGTTCCCAGGTTTACTAATTCTACTTTGTCTTTAGCACCATGAGACCAACCAGTAATCACTTCCTTTTGCAGAGCTTGGTCTGCAGGAATAGCATTTACCGTTACTGCTTCTTGAGTTTCCTGGGAAAAATGTGGAGGTATGTCCATTTTGTCTGGCTCAGCCACCATGCTGGCCAAGTGAATTTCGGCTACTGGAATTAAGTCCGGGTTGGCTTGGAAGACCAAGGCTTCTTGGGATGGGGAAAGACCATCTTCCCAGTTCGTTCCTGCCTTGTGTCGAATCTGGTTTGCTTTTGCCCTAGTGATGCAGCTATCCACTGGGATGACCACGGTTTTTCCTTGTCGCTGAATTCGGATCTGATTCCTGGACCAATCGTGTACCGCATTCATATCTCTCAGCCATGGTCTTCCCAGGATGACAGGGAAGTTACTGCTATCGGGCATATCAATCACTACGAAGGTAGCTGGGGTAGATACACCATGTGTAGTAATGGCTACGGTCGATATTATGCCCAAGGGAGTTACTGGGGCATCATTTGCCATGCGCAGGATAAACCGGGCTAACTTGGGTGATGGTAATCCCAATTGTTTTCTCAAATAATTGCTCATAACATTAACCCCTGATCCTCCATCTACTAATACATTGGTTAATTCATGGTTTCCAAGTTGTAGATGTATTACTGCAGCATCCGGGTCCAAGGTAGTAGCATTAACTTCAACAACCTCTGGATTGGATGGTTCATCCTGTGAGGCTGTTTGTTGTAAGTATTTCTGAAGTTCTGGGCTTAACTTGATCAACTTGGACAATGTGATGGTGACATTGGTGTCATTTAAAATCTGCTGTAATGACGAGGTGTCGTGGGAACCTTCTAGGCCTTCTTGTAGGTCTTGCCTGATTCTATGCAGCCTTTCCCAGTGGTTTTCCGAGAATGGTTTTCTGTGTTCAACCACATGGTCGTCTGGAGTAGCTTTGGATCTAGTGGTTACCACAGCCGTGCTTATTGTGGAGACATTAGTTTCGACTCCATGGACCTCAGTAAGTGTGACTCCTCCTCGTCGAGGGTTTCCAGGGACTTTCTGATTTTCTCCGGTGCTATGATTCCCTGGGTTAGTACGGTACTGAGCCCATCTCTGGTGTAGCTGTGGACACTCTCTCCGTCGATGGGTAACCGATCCACATTCCCAGCAAGCATCGCTCCGGCTGGGCTGGAAGGCATCAACGTTGATTTCTTCTGGATACACAGCTGCCGTGGTAGGACGGGGACGGCGGCTCTCTTCAGTTCTAGAAGGGGTATTAGCATACCAGCAGCGTCCTCCATGGATTTTTCCACAACTGGGGCAGGGAGTCACTGGTGATCTATTTTCTGGTCGTAAATTTGGCAAAGGTAGCAAGGGTGCTTGGGTTTTGTTCAGGGCCCCTAACTCTCGGCTAATGTCATTTGCCGCACTCAGAATATCTTGTAAAGTCTTAACCCCATGGATTACAATGCCTTGTTGAATCCATGGTAATAGTCCCTTTTTAAACCATTCGCAAAGGTAATCTTCCTCGGGTCTCTGACTTAGTTTGTCAGCCAGTTGTTTGAATCTATCGTAGAACTTGTCCACGGGTTCATTTCTGTCCTGAGTAATGCTACCCAAAGCTCTTAGGACCTCAGAACTGGTTTTAAGTTTTCTAAATTTATGTAGAAAACTCCGTTCCATGTCTTCCCAGGTTGCGTGGGAGTGTTCAGTTTCAAAATCAATGTACCAATTAATGTGGTTTCCTTGGAGTGTGGTGCCGAAAATGTTTTGGAGATCTTCCGTGCTGGTGACCCCATTTGTACGGGCAATAACTTTGAAACGTCTGATGTGCCAATCTGGATCCCCTGATTCATCAAACACAGGGTATGAGATTTTGGGATACTTGGTATGTTTACCTAGGTCTCCTTGGCTAGGTCCTGTGGCAGCAGTATGATTTTCTCGGGGTAACGTTGTGGACCTTATGGTTTCAGGGAGGGCTTCTGAAGCCTGAGCCATGGGATGGAGAGCCTCCTGTGTCCTGCTTTCTTGTAGTGTGTTATATTGTGCACTGAGTAGCTCTAGCTTGGCGTTAGTAGCCTCGTTTTTGGCTACCAGATCAGTCATTTGTTGCCTCATCCATACTAGGAATTCTTTCGTGGATTCGGGGTCCTCTTGTTGAGCAGCGTCTTCTGCTTCATTAATTCGCTCCAAAGGGAGTTTCCTCGGAGGCATGGTGATAGTTTAGGTTTCAGGGAAGATTTGGAATAACCTCAGCAGACCATCCCCAGCATGGTCGCCAAAATGTTATCCTGGGTCATGACATGGAGCTGCGTGAGGTAAGTGTGAGGATCCAGGGCTATATTCTACTGTTTGGGAGAAGGTAGGGAGAAATCATTTTACCAACAGTCGGGGGGCACGGTCATAGGGGTCAGGGAGTTCCATGGGGCAGGACTTGTGGCCGTTACTCCTTTCACGGTTCTACCTGTAACTACGAACTACCTTGCAAGACCGTGGGTGAGGCGGGGCTCCCACCGAGGCTCCGTGGATACCGAGTCGGAGAGTGTAAGAAAGGTTCCGAGAATACTCTGTAACCAGGGAGGGTTCCAAGCTCAAGCACCACACCTAGAGCGCAGACAGAGTAAGAGAGACTGTAGAAGGCAAAACAATGTAACCAAGCAGTACCGAGAGACAAGAGGTTAGGAGAAGGAGGTATTGTATTAGTTGAGTAGTCCCAGATCATCCATGAGCACCAAGGTTCGGGTGCTTACAAGGCAGAGGCGCTGCTCCAAGGAAAACAAGCTGCGCTAAGAACTAGCCGTGCTAAGGAGACAAGCTGCTCTAGGACCTCGACTCGACTCTAACCACAAAACAGAAGAGTGTAAGTTCTACCCTGACTACCATGTTTATATCTTTCCTAACTGGACTTCTCCTTGTAACTCCCTGTGACACTATCAGTTCCACCGCCCTAGACTATCTTGACTGGCCGTGCTTGGGGCGGTAACATACATTAACCCAAAGTTCTATTTTCAAGTTATTGGAGAAGTTCTATGCACACTTTTGAAGAAAGGATTAGCCTACTTTCTGGTACCTTCAAGTTTTATTTTGTGGATGTTGCTTGAATCCGCCCTTAATTAAATTCTTTTTGTTTTTTCCTTTTTTTTTGGTTTTTATATTTTTTGAGTGTGTTGTGGAGTTTTACAACCTCTGGTTTTAGAATCATAAATTAACTCTAAAATATATTGAGGTTCTATGAAGTTAAGAGCGGTGACTTATGCAATTCTACGCTTTTTGGCTTCATGAATTACAAGCTCAGCCATCTTGCTATAAAATAAATGACTATAGACAACTGAGGTATAAAGCAATAGAGTGTAAGGCAATAGATATTTATATATACATTGTAATGAATAAAAATAATAATACAATTACTTGAACTAGCTTTTGCTTTACCTTTCAAAATAAAAGTAATTTCAAAAGTATTAAGTATGTAGTAAATTCAAAAAAAATAAAAACATGCATTAAATTTAAAAGTATAAAAATGCATATAATATTCCAAAAATGTAAAAGTATGTACTCCCTCCATCTCACTAAAAGAGCACGGTTTGATAAAATAATATGTCTCAAAAAAAAAAGTGGTTTTTAAATTTGGCCAACTTATTTCTAAATTTGGCAGCCTATTTCTAAATTTGTTATCACTTATTTCTAAATTTGTCCAACTTGTTTCTAAATTCAGAATTGTCCTTAAATCTGCTATTATTACCAAACCATGATCTTTTATGTATTAAAACAAGGTGAAAACTTTATGTTCTAAAACTGTAGATGGTGCCCCAACTAGTGCAGTTGGGGGCCCCAACTAATGCAGTTGGGACCTCCAACTAATGCAGTTGGGACCTCCAACTAATGCAGCTGGGGGCCCCCACTTCCACATTGTATTCATTAAATTGGCAAATCTTGTTTATATTTGCCGTTGTCTCTGGGTTCTTGTCTGTTGATGGTTAGGAATTTTCTAGAGGGTTGATTGTTGTCTACAGGTTTTTTTTGGGGTACAATTTTAATTTCTTGGATGAAAAATGGATGGATAAAAAATGTATGAATGGATGAAAAATAGATGGATGAAAAATGGTTGGATGCAAGGGGTTCAGGCACTGAAGAACTCTCACATTAGGAATTTGCAGTATTGACAATGCATGACAATTATGCGATATTTTATTTTTCAATATGTTGCTAATTCCATGTCATCAAGGGAAAGGGAGATGATATAAGACAGAATAAAAAATGAGGTCGGAGTGGGTCAGAACAATTACTTGATTTATTGAAATTTAATAGTACAATAATCAATCCATGGTACTAGGCCGCTGCTTTCGTGATTTTGGACTCCTGTTTTAAACACACATATGCATCAATCGTTCTCTTTCAATTATTACTTGCTCAAGCAAGCAAGACACGCTACATGAACCCAAGGTTCTGTTTTCAAGTTCCTGGGGAAGTTCTATGCAACCTCTTGAAGAAAGGATTAAAGCTTACTCTGTTCTAGTGTCTTCAATTTTTATTCAGTGGATTTCGCTTGAACCCACCCTCAATTGAATTCTTTTTATTTTCCCTTTCTTCTTAGTTTTTCAATTTTGACTACTGCGAGCATTCTTAATATATTTTATATATCTCAAACCGCTGCTTTGGTGGTTTGTGTCTTTTAACATAACTCGTATATGCATGACTCTTTTTCTTGATTTATTACTTGCTGAAGCAAGGAAAAGAAGCTACATTAATACATAGCTATGTTTTGAAGTTCTTAGGGAAGTTCTGTGCTCACTTTTGAAGAATGGATTAGTTTACTTTCTGATATCTTCAAGATTTATTCTTCGGATCTTGATTGAATCCACCCTTAGTTGAATCCTTTTTATTTTTCCTTTCTTCTTTGTTTCTCGGTTTTTTACCACTACCTCTCCTCTTAATATGTCTTATATATCGTCAATTTTTTCAATACAGGATCAGGCTACTGGCTCCAGATCTCAAGCACTGTCGACTGAGTAGCTCCTTCCTCCCAAACTTTGCTTCCGTAATTTTCAGTGGCATTATGCATTATTTATTTCAATCCATGATCAAATTCATGGAAGAAGTATTGTTTCCTGAGTTTTGTGCACACTCTCTACGGAAGGAATAGTCCACTTCTCGGTTATGTTTTAATTTTATATTCCATGGATTCTGTTTTAATTCTAAACCCAATCCCTTTCTTTCCACTTTTTGTTTTAATTATCTGCTTGACCGTCTTCTCTAATTTAAACTCCTCTTTTTTAAATTTTCGAATGAAATCGTGAAATCCAATATTTAATATTTTTTTATCCCAGACAGCTTAAGTGGTGATTTCAGACTCCTGACAAAACCCATACATGCATAACTCGTTTACGTGATCCCTCTCCCTGCTGAAGCAGAGGAGCGAATCTCAATTAACCGTATCATTATGCTTTGATTTCTACCCTAATTTCTCTGCAATCTTTAGAAGAAAGGATTAGTCAACTCTCTGGCTCGTTCAAGTTAAATTTTGAGGATTTTGTGTTTTTCCACCCTTGACTGAACCCTTTTTCGATTTCCCTTTCCCTAAATTGGTATTCTGCCACACTCTTATTTGCTTCTTAATTTTATATATTTTCATAATTTCTCTTGCTTCTGCAAAACTAGTGAACACTTTAACCAACCAATGAAGCCATAAACACAAATGATAACTCTCGATGGTAAGTGATAAATTCATCCTTATCCATATCGCTACATCCCTGCAACTAGAACTAGCTAATTTTGAACCAAGTGCTTATTCTTCACGTGCATTAAGCTTCGGAGCTGAAATTGCATGAGTCTTCAGAAGATTGCCAGCTTGGTCGATGTTTGTCAAATGAGAAAAGAATTTGCTGACATGGACCTTTTTGAAGGTGCAGACGTTACAGCGTTCAAATGCTGCTACTGATTCAGCAAAACATATAATTAAGAAAAAACATTTTTTTTAGTTACAAATCATGCTCACATTGTTTGCTGACACCATCCTGCACAAAACTTGCTGGACTGATTCAACATTGCTACATCTGCACTCTGTATGGGGCTACAGCCGACTAATATTTCCAAAACATGGTTCGACATATGAGGTACAACTAAACCTTCTCATATGTCACAAAACTACTTGTATTATGCCGAAATCATTCTCATAATCCCATCTGCCGGTAGCACTTGCTGTATTTCCATAATTCGCTCGCTCCTTGCATTAATCTGAAAGAAACACAAGTAGGTTCATCGATGTCAGTATACACCCATCGCCACTTCAAAGACAATATTCGCTAAACTCGATTGCCATTAGGGTGCTAGAGTTCTACGGAGTCATTACCTTGACACTTGGAATACCTGGTCGCTCAACAAAGAGATCGTACTCATCTGGAACTCGATCTCTGCCCAATACAATTGCAATTTCGTATCAAATGTGACTCACTGGCCACGACTTCCCAACCTCGAACGACGGCAACTCCATATCACCGAACTTGACCGTCATGTTGATCATGTCTGGGACCTCCGCTTGATCTATGGCAATCCATGTCTGACTTGGACCAGACCTGAACCTTGCGTACTGGAAATTGGCGTACAGAACCTGTCTACCAACGTAATACCTGAACACAATGGATTCTCGATTGACCACGCATTTTGTAATGTCCTGGCCAATCACAACCTTCTCGTCCCAACCAGGGTTCATGAGATCGCTTAACAGTGTTTGGCTGGGATCCTTAAACACGTACATGGTTGTTGTCCGCCGCACATTCTCTCCTGCTGTTGCAAAGAGGTCGACCATAACATGCATGGGCAAGAACCACTGGATATGAGCCGCCTTGCTTCCAGTGGTGGGTTTCATTGCGGCAGCAAAATCATTAGTCAGTCTAGAACGGAATGCCTCCGAGGTTAGCATGTCGGGTACTGGCCAAGCAGGGTCATCGAAGGTTGGCAACGGGATTGGCTCCAGATGTCCATAGAGTTCAATTCCTGCTGGTGGCACGTACACCGCTCTCAAATAAAAGGTGCCATTCTCCATCAAATCCCGATGTGCCCAGTGGTTTCTAGTAGCCTCCCCTACTTCGTGATGCACCACTAGAATAATGTCCAGTATCGAAGAGGGATGTACCCAGTCTTCCCAAAACGATGCATACAAATAGTTAGCACAACGCGGCTCATTGTGTGCAACCTCGGGATCTAAGTGGATTTGCCGACGAAGGTAAGCATGCCTAACTAAGACTGCTTCCAGCTTAGGTGTGCGGGTACTGCTAGCATTCTGAGTGCTCCAACGAAACTGTTTAATCTGTGCCTTCCACGCACCCGCGGCAGAGTCCTCGCCATGTGCCCGAGCATCCCTTCCCCAATGGCCTCTGGTTGCGGCTCGAAGAGTCACCCACGAATCCATCTCCAGCCGCATAGGTATCCACCTCCCCTCAACATCCTGGTCATTGTAAACGACCACTGCAATAACTTCGGGCCTTGGCTTACGTTGGCGCAACATCTTACTAACTGTTCTATCAATGATGTGTCACAACACTGGATATCATTCACTCTAAACGCGGAATCAGGTTGCTTCTCAAAAACTCACCCCCGAAAAAGCAGTGAACCAACACCGGCTTACTTGCACATAACGTCCATGCTGCCGCATCCACAACTCCCCAACTGTAACCGCCCCCCAACGTCACTTTGTTCTACGATGCCACGAAGTCAACCTTCCCGCCGTTTATTATGCTGCGGTGTCGCCCTCGTCCCCGCGCCCCATCCACCGTGGCCAAATTTTTGAAGGTTTTATATACCTTGCAATAACATGTCATCTGCCGTGGCCGGGTTGAACAACATTTAGAATTCTAGTCTCTGATTAAACAAATGGAACGTTGGTACTAGGTACCAAGTGCCGTGACATAACCAGGGACACTCAAAAACATTTCTATACTCCCACCACTCTTCTAAATAGGATTCTTTAGACTTCCCAAGCCGGTACACAATGTACCGAGCATCTCAGCTCACTTCCACGTATACTGCACAGCGGACTTGGTGATTGGCCGCAGCCCCATATTTCTGATGTAGCAGTCCATCTTGGCACCATTAGTGCCACCTCCCACTGTACCCCAATTCGACCCGGGCAATGTCCTTGCTTCCACAGTAGATCAAATTCAAAGGGCCCTCCCAAGACCCGAAACTGGTTCTAATGGTACCAGACTCTAAAGCTTGGAAACACATCAACGCTTTGTATCCGGAATTCGCGGCTGAGGACATGAATATACGATTAGGTCTGGCCACAGATGGAGTGAACCCTTTTTCAAACCAATCACTTAGCCACTCTACATGGCCAGTGATATTATTGAATTACAACCTACCTCTGTAGCACGACGTGGTATACGTATTCCTCCGGAAGGCACTTAATTCACACTAACTACCCTCCAAAGTAAACCACTCCGTGTTCGTTCCCACGAAGACCTATAGTTTTCTTTCTTTTAGACTTTAACGGAAATCACCACCAGTGTCCGACCGTACTCCGTCTTACAGACGGTTGGACGAATCCGGTAGTTTTTGCCTCGTTCCTATTTTCCGGCTTTTTAGACTAGTGGCCGGTTCCCACTGATCCGTCTATCCTTTAAAGTGGCTGGATTTTCCACCGTCCCGTAACTTAAAGTGGCTGGACACCCCACTGTTCCTATCTACCACCCGAGAAGTGGAGTAATAATCCTTCCGTACGGCTAGGGACCGGTCCGGATAACTACTCAGTGCCGGTTACGGATACGGAAATCCTACTACAATGACATCACCTTACGACTGCACAGTATTCTACTATACTATCTCCCTTCCGGATTGGTTCGCAGTAGGACATCCGGCTTTTATCCCATCTACAGGAAGCGACCGGTCCGTTTCCGGATCCCGGTGTACACACGGCTCTCCGTGTCCTTGAGACTACCAGCCCTGCTGCAATACGTCTCTCCTTCCCTACGGGCTCCTTCCGGGACTGGAAACCGTCAACACTCGACGCTCGACACCTCCCCAGTCTCTCCGGGCGCTCTCCTGACCTTCCTACTGTTCAACACTCCTCCGGAACACTACTGAAGACAATAGAACCACAAACCATACGGCAACGGACCCGTCAGCAGCCGGTTGACACAACAAATCCAAAAGTATATTCTCAATTGCAACAACAAAACGGCGTACAAAAACAAGGCCCCGGCCTTGGAAAAACGTCTATCTTAAATACTAAAACCTATCGGTTCCTAAAGCGACCAAGTGGCCCACCGAGATCCAGAAATTCCGGATCTTGGATCCGGGAATCCCGGACCGGTGGCCGCCTTCTATTCCTAGTTACTGCCGTTATCTATCCGGATTGGCAGCCGGGTGCACTGGAGCCCCATCGTTAGTCGCTGCCATTTTATCCGGTCCTTATCCTAAACCCTACTCCTTGTGCTTATCGAGCCGGGGACTGTGCCGGGTTCCGTCCAACCGTTCCTTCTTCTGTACCCGCTTCAGTTTCTTCAACGGGGGGTCTTCTTCCGGAGCCGCAGATGCTGACGGTTCACTGGACTTCCGGGATCGTTCTGCTTGAGCTGCCGGGGATGGAGATCTTGCCGCCACCGGAACTGCGCTGAGATCCACCTGGAGCGTTTCCGGAGATCCCTGTACCGGTATAAAATCTAACGGTGGGGGTCTCTGGTCCGGTTCCAAGGGAATGTTTCCGGGGTTAACAGTCTCGACTCCATCCAAGTTGGGTAGAGTGTGCAGACTGCTCAAGGTGTCCGGAATAGGATCCTCCAGCGGGTGTCCTATCTCCTGTTGGGCGGGCCGGATGGCCGACCGTATCGGAGAGGCTGGAGGTGGCACCGGTGCCGGTTCCCTGGTTGGGGACGGTGGTCTGGGATCCTCTTGATTTGCCGGTGGCCCTGATGACGGACCGGCCTCTGCGTAACCGAGGATTTCCACCAGGTTCTTCATCATCATCCATGTGTCCCTCATCACCTGCGTCCGGTCGTGCATGAACTTTATAATATTCTTCGTAGTCGGATCCGGTTGACGGGTCAGGAAAGCTTGGTAAACGGCGCACTGATTGGCCACATCTACCGGAAGAGCTAAAGTGGCCTTGATCTCGGCGACCGACCGGATGGCCTCGACTGCCCGGTCACGGGCGTCATTGAAATCCTTCCGGGCATCACGCACCTCCTCTTCAAGCTTCCGATTCGTCTCCCGGTACTTCGCCAGCCGGTCCATGTGCTTCTCCTGGAGACCGGCCAAGTCCCGCTGCTTGCGAAGAATGCTCAGGCAATCCTCCAACCGGTCCGAACCCGTAAGGATCATTACCTCCCTAGCCAACCGGCCCTCCGCCTTCCTAGTCGACTGTAAGAACCGGGCATATGTCGTTGCCTGCTCCGATAGGTTAACTAAGTCCTGGTACGGATCTCCGGTGTGCTCCGGTGGTCCGGTGGGCTGTTGGATCTCCGTGTTCAGGGTTCGCTTGGCCGGTGCGGGAGTCCGAGGTGATCCGGATGGCTGTCCCTTTTCCGGGCTAGGACGGGGTCTCTTAGCCGGCGTGGGGGAGACCTCAATAACATCATCCTCGTCGTCCTGGTCGGACACTTCTTCTGGCTCAGCGAACTGCTGATAGCTTAAGAGCATATCGTACTCCCGGACCTCTTCAGCAGTCAACAGTCCCTTAGTACGGTAGAGGTGAATGAGGAAAGACGGAAGGCAGGTGGCCTGCTTCTTGGTCTTCCGGAGATTGGCCACCTGTCGGTCGACTATCGTCTTCATCATGACCCCCTAGTCCACCGTGAATTCACCGATCATGGCCCCAATGAAAACGGACGCCCACTTGTTGGTGATCCGTTTGGGCTTTTCCGGATGGAAAATAGGGTTCATAAACCCTACTACTCTCCGGGCCTCCGGATCCGCAATGTCATCCAGCCCCCATCCTTCTCTCGGGTCTCCGGTCCCCTTGAGATACTGATGTATGAAGTCCCGGGGCTCCGGCGTCGAGACCTCGCCGCCGGAGTTCTTGAAACCATACGTCTCCCTCCAGAGTTGTGCCGACCACTTATCCGGCTCTCCCCGGATGGTTCCTCGATTCTCAGGATTCTTGACGAGGATCTCCTGGGCCGGAAGGGCAAGCTTCCAACCCCATGCCTTGTCCAGTAGGACCTCACAACCCATAGACTCTAAGGCGGTCCGGAGGAGCTCCTTCTCCTTCTCTCCGGCCGGTATCAACGGCATTACCCGTTGTACCCTGAACGACTGCCCTTCCGCCGCCGGTTCCTTCCCTTTCCTACCCATTCTGCTAAGTCCTCCTCTCCGTCACTCCGGTAACACCTGCACGCACGATCTTCACCACAATCTCTCGCCTAACGGAAACACTTCCGTCTCACCGTCTCTCTCCTACCGTCTAACCCTAACTGCGCCCACCGCCTTAGAGCGCAAGGACCCGTCGTGCCACAAAATGACAAAGAGAAAGGAAGAGCATGGCGGTCCTTCCTCCTTTTATACCTGCCCTCGCGCCCACCCGTTCGTAGCTCATCATGACGGACGGTCGTAGCCCCTCATCATTGGACGGTCGCGACCGGCGGCGTATTAATGGTTGCAGCCATTATCCCCGTGTGCGTTGTACCTTTTGGTGGTTATCCTTAAGTCTGCCGGGTCAGGGCTCTGTCATATGTACTGTACCCGTCTCTCCTCCACCGCAGACGACCGGATCTCACCCGGCTGGCCTTCCGGTCACTTATTTATTCAGCCGACCGGCTTAACCGGTTGTTTTACTTATAGGCTTAGTACTTCCGTATTTCTAACATAAAATTTTTAATTTTTTTATCATTTTCCTACCGGAATTAGTATTCCGGTGTGTCAACCGTGGAAATCACTTTCCACATTACCCCTTTTTCACCCGTGAGCGTCCTCGCGAATGTCATCCGGTCTGTACAGTTTGACCCGGGATCCATTCACCCTAGTATCCATTGGATATCCTTCTAGGTCTGAAAGTTGTAATGACCCATTGGAATAAATCTTATCAACCCGGAACGGTCCCATCCAGCGAGTATGTAACTTACCCGGGAAATTCTTGTACCGGCTGTCATAGACTAGAACCAATCCTCCTTCTTCGATTCCTTTATCCGTTGTGATTCGCTTGTCATACACTTCCTTCCTTTTGGCTTGGACCTCCTTTGTCCGTTCCAATGCCTCCATCCGGTCTTCCTCCATCCGGTCGATGACCTGTAGACGGTCGTCGAGTGCATCCGTTTTATCTCCGTGGTTGGCTGCGAGTACCCTCAACGTCTCTACTTCCGTCTCGATGGACTGAAGTACCTCCTGTCCGTATACCAGATAATACGGAGTCCGTCCGGTTGTACTCTTGTGTGCCGTGTTGTACGCGTAGACCGCCGATGTCAGTTTCCGGTCCCAGTCCGTCTTATGTGAGGTCACCACCTTGGTCAGAATCTTACAGATTATTCCGTTGGCACGTTCCGTCAATCCGTTCGCCTTAGGATTGTACGGTGTGGTCTTCCGGTGTTTGACCTCGTACTGGTTGGTCAGACCGGCCACCACTTCGTTCAGGAAATGTGTTCCCCGGTCGCTCACTATCTCCAACGGATGGCCAAATCGCATCATTATCCTTTCGAATATGAACCGGGCGGATGTCTCGGCATCATTCTTCCGGGTGGCTCTGGCTTCTACCCACTTCGTGGCGTAGTCCGTCGCCAAAATGATGTACCGGTGCCTCTGAGTGCCTACCGGTTGAATTGGTCCAATAAAATCCACTCCCCATTTTTCAAACGGTGCTAGTGGAACAATGGGAGTTAACGGCCAGTGATGCCGTACGGCCGGAGCTCCTATCCGTTGGCAGGGATCGCATTCTTTTATAAATTGATGAACATCCCGGTGAAGGTGTGGCCACCAGTATCCGGCCTCGCGGATCTTCTGTACGGTGATGACGGATGCATAGTGTCCTCCGGCCGGTCCATCATGCAAAGCCCGGATGACCTTCCGGCGATAGATGGGTTCTAGGCAGCGTCGGAGTTTTTCATCCGCCCCTAGTTTGAAAAGCAATTCTCCGACGAGGAAGTACGGTGCCACCCGGTGCTGAAACACACTCTTCTCCTCCCTACTCAGTCCTTCCGGATACCTCTGAGTCTGGAGATAGTTCTTAATCCGCTGAAGATCCTGGTCCTCCCCTTCGTCCTCCTGAATTCGGTAGACGGAAGACGTACCTCCTACGACCGGCAGGTCGCGGGGGTCCGGTATATCCTGTATACTGGTACCAACCGGGTATTCTTCCGGGAATTCATCCGGAAACTCTGAAGATATCTCCTCCTTGCTCTCCTTCCCCCGTTGTCGCGACAAATAATCTGCATTGAGGTTAGACTTCCCGGATTTGACAATAACTTCGTAGTTGAACTCCTGAAGAAGTAATATCCACCGGGCCAACCTTCCGGACAGATCCGGTTTGTTGACTAGATACTTCAGCGAGTCGTGATCCGTATGGAAGATGACTTTGTACCCCAACAGGTAATGGCGAAATTTCTTGCACGCATAAATGACGGCTAGAGCCTCCCGTTCGGTTGTCGTGTAATTCTTCTCGGCCGGATTCATCTGCCGGCTGGCATAATAGATGGGTCGCTCCCGGCCCTCGTCATCCAATTGCCATAGGATAGCTCCCACACACCAACCGGATGCATCCAAAGTGACATGAAAAGATTTCGACCAATCCGGTGGGGCTAGTATAGGGGCTGTGACCAACCGTCTCTTCAGTTCTTCAAAAGCCTGTTGACGGATTTCCGTCCAGAGGTACTCTTCTTCCTTCTTGAGCAGCTCCGTTAGTGGCATTGCCAACCGGGCATAATTCTCAATGAACCTCCGGTAGTATCCCACACACCCCAGAAATCCTCTGAGTTCCCGGAGGTTGGTGGGGGCAAGAAGG
Source organism: Ceratodon purpureus (assembly GCA_014871385.1). Classification (NCBI taxonomy): domain Eukaryota; kingdom Viridiplantae; phylum Streptophyta; class Bryopsida; order Pseudoditrichales; family Ditrichaceae; genus Ceratodon; species Ceratodon purpureus. The sequence goes on along the minus strand of CM026422.1, from coordinate 13,380,929 downwards.
GCCAACATGACTATTACTTTTGCTACATCCACTGCTATTCCCTTCCGGCTGACTATGTGTCCGAGCAATAGTCCGGCTAACATACCGAAAAAACACTTGCCCGGATGGAGCTTGAGTTTAGTCTCCCGGCATCGCTGGAACGTTTTCCGGAGATAGTCCAGATGTTCTACCCACCGGCTGTGGGATCCGAGAAACTCAGAATAAACCGGAAGAGCCCCAGCCGGCGTAAGTATTCCATTTATTTTTCATTTTTTTTGGTTAACTAGGTAAAAACTGGCCAGACACTAGCAGCATTAGTAGTTAACGCAAATCGGATACTCCAGAAACGTTAAAACAGTTAACGTAGGAAGTGTTCCCGGAACCTGGATTCCGGAAACTCGGAAGATAAGATACGGAACGGGTGGACGATCCGAGTACTGACCGTTACTGTAACCGCGTCAAGGATCCGAAGCGACGCGGAAGTCATCATGACTCGGATAGGCGTTTACCCCGGTACGTTGGCGGCTGCAATTACGGGCCGCCACAGCGTTTATTATGCCTGGGGTATATAAGCGAGGGTGTTAGGGTTTGGAGTTCCTTTTTGCGAACTGGGAGTAGAGAGTGAAAGAGCGGTGAGGTGTCCTTGTCTTTTCCGATTCACCGGCAGTTGGATTGCCGGGTTTCTTGCTGTCGGATCGTAGAGGGAGAGAAGTGAGGAGTAGAGATGGCGCGCGTACAGTGTTGCGTCCTTAGCCCCGGAACTCCAGTGAAGGAATCGGATATGGAGGAACTGATCACCGACCTCACTCGGATGAGGTGTGAGGGATTGCTGGCACGGCCGTGGTTACTAAAGAGTGAGGTGATGGTGAGGGAGGTCCTGGAAGGTCCGGACAACCGGTGGGATAAAACGATCCGAGGCAAGCCCACGCTGTGGAATGCGGAACAGTGGGCGGAAGCTTACGGTTTCGAACAGAAGGGACTCCTTTGGGCGACCCGGACGGATCAGTACGTGCAGGATAGGTTCCACGGGAAGATCCATAGGAACAATGGATACGAGATAGACGCCTGCAAGGATAGGAGGCAGAGGCAGGTCTTAGCCTTCCTCGTTCCGATCCTGTATCCGCAGAAACCGGCACAAGTTACCATTACGGTCGGGAATACCATCCTCGGAGCGTATACGGGAGAACGTCCGGTGAATTGGGCTGCACTCATGGCGGAAGTGGTGCAGAAGATGGTTCCGACGATCGGAAAGAAGCCGACCCCACTCTCCCCTTACCTCTTTCACCTTTACCATGCGAATGACTTGCTGACCGATAAGGAGGACGAGACGTATACGCACGCGAAGAACTGCCTCAACTTCTCGGAGATCCCGCCCGGAATGGAACCCGATCCGCGAGGTGAGCCCTCTGATACAACGGACTCGGAGGATGAGGACGATACGAGGGAAGTTCCGAACCCTGGCGCTGCTAGGGCTCAGTCCAGATCGCGATCGGAGCAGCCTGCGTCACGACATGCGGAGCCGTCTACGGCCCGGGGAGATCCGGAACGGAGAGAGGTCAGTTCCGATCGGGGATTTCCGGTGGACCTGTTTCGGGGGATTCGGGAGGAGACTCACCGGGCTCAAGCTTCTTATGATCGGATCGAAACCCTGTTCCGGAGGGTCTGTACAGCGCTGGGAGGGTGCTTACCGGAAGAGGTGATCCGAGAAGTGGAGTTGTTGAAGGATGCCCCAACTCTCCGGAGTGAGAAGAAGCGGCTGGAGCTTCAGTTACAGGAGTTGACGAAGGAGCTGGCGGCAAAGAGTGACGAGATCCGAAAGTTCCACGCCGAGCAGGAGGAGACTTTGGGGGAGCTTCGGAAGTTGGTGGGAAGTTCGGGAGCGGTAATCAACAAGGCCCGGCTGTTTGATGAGAACGTGGTGCAGCCGGCTGATTTCGAGGACAAGCAGAAGATCATCAAGATCCTCTCCAAATGCGAGCATTCGATGAACATGATCCTGAAGAAGGTCCGGCAGCTGCTCAATCCAAGCACCGGAAGTCCCAGTCTCGTAGTCACTGGCCGAGGTCTTCCGCTCCCCGGATCGCCCTCTCGTGCCGTGGTAGGAGAATCACGCGGAGTGGGGTTCCGAACCCCGATAGGGAGTAACCTCCAAGCAGCAGAACAGATGACGGCCGAAGAAGCCGCCATGACCAATCGGACGATTGCGGAGGCGATCCGGGAAGTCCAAGCACAGGCGGTGTCACCCGGAACCAGTACAGTCCAGCAGAGCTGCGCGATCCCCACCGGACAGGTGGAGGTGACCGGAACGACAGTCACCGAGAGGCGGATCGAGGAGAGGACGGTTTCGGAACAGGTGACTCGGACCGTGCCGCCGGATGTTCTTCCACGACTCGGAGATGAAGTGATCATTGCGAATTACCGAGGGGAGGTAGCGGGACCGGAATGGGGACGACCTATTTCACCACCCGGACGGACCCGAGTAACTCAGGAGGGGGGATTGACCCCTTCACCCACAGCCAAGACCGGAACGGTGACGCCTACTCCCACCGGAACGCCAGCAGCAGGTTCCCCTCAGAACACTGTCGGAGAGTTCCGGAGGTTGCGGAAAAGGAAGGAGCCGATTACGATTTCCGAGTCCGACTCAGAGACGCATGGGAGCTCTCCGGTCAGGACCACCGGAACTGAAACTCAGACTCCGACGTCCGGAACTCCCCCCGCACATATGATTCCGAAATCGCCCAATTCTCCCAAGCCCCGGATCGTTACCCGGTTGTCTTTGGAGGCTCAGGAGAGGGAGTCAAAGGCGGAACGGAGTGCTAGGCGCAAGGCGGCACGAGCAGCAGGGGCGGGCGGATCAGAGCCGCGGGTGACCAGGTCGAAGGATCGCGAGCAGGAGAGCCACAAGAAGACAAAGAAGTGATAGATTCCTCTCACTGCCACTTGTCGTAACTTTCCGGATTTATAGGAGTAGATTCCGGATCGGGAGATCCGTCCTAGTCGTAAAGTAGAATTCTAGGTAGGTAGTTAGGGATTAGGGTTTTGGTTGAACTGCCGGCGCCGCCGCTTTTGTGAAGCCCCTGCTTACTTAAACCGGGCAGGCGATGCGGTCCGGGTCTTCGTTTTGCATGTTTTCCCCCTATATTCCTTATCAGTAAAGTATTTGTGTTTTGTAAGTACTGTGCGTGATTTCCCGCTAAGTGTGAATGATCCGGGAAGGATATGAGAGTTCCGCTGTAGCTCGGATAGGAAGGTGATGGGAGTTGCGACGAGACCCGAATCGGAAAGGAAATGGGATTGAGCGGAAAGATTTAGCGGATTGTCGTAGGAGTGAAGCCTCACTGTTCCGTCCCCAAATCAACCTCATACGGAATAGCCGTCGCTAGGGTCGAAGCGGATCAAGAACTACTTGGTCGGGCTCCCTGAACTTCTGAAGAGGTTCCGTGCATAGTGAGAGGGGGAGTCGGAACGTGGTACGGGTCGCCTAGGGATAATCGGATCCTGGTTCTCCCAGATCCGGATTGGTTTGTCGTTGTAGTCCCACGGATCGGAGAGGATCGTTTGCGTGACCTGCTGGCCAGAGTACTCTAGGACAGTTGTGAGACGGTAACTGATCCGAGACGTTGGGGTTTGTGGACGAAACACCTAATGAGAGAAGAATAGAGAAGGAGATAGTTCGGGAGTTACGTTCCGAAGACACTATCCGAGCAGTGGCAAGGCTCGGAACGATTAGAAGTAACTACTTGGTGAAACACTATTGAATCCCTGGACGATACTCGGAACCTAGTGACAGTACGGAAGTTTACGCTCAATTAGAGCACTATCCGGATGTTAGTTGCGTTTCCGTGTTCCGACACGTAAAAATCTGGCGCCGCTGCCGGGGATTCGATAAGCTGTGATCCAGGTGGATACTCGGGAGATACGTGAGCGCAGATTTGAAGAAAAGTGGAGTCAGACCGTGAAGGCTTCATTTAGGTGGATATGCGGTAGGCGGAAGTCTTACGTGCAGATCCTGCCTTCCGAGGAATCGGAAGAAGAATTCCCAATCTCTTCCATGGTTGGGGCGCAACCGGAAGAGTTAGGGGGAAGAAGATCCACTCGGTTGCTACAGAAGAGGGGAAGAGTTTTGGTACACGATCTACCGGGAACGAATCTACTTCCCCGGATCCAGACTGCTGTAGAACGAGAAGGAGACGTAATCGTGGTGTCGTTGGCCGGAACCTCCACAGCCGGAGCAGGTACAGCTCCAGATCCGGAAGAAGAAGAGGTCGTAGCTGACGAAGTCGGAGCCGACGCCGGAGTAGAAGAGGAGACCGAGGAAGAGGAAGAAGACGAGGAAGACAATCCGATGGCACCCTCTACCCGACTGAAGTACAACCGATTCAAAGGAGACGGAAGTCAAGACGTGGACGAATGGCTCTGTGAGTTCGAATCCATTGCTCTGGCCAATCAGGAAGATCCGGACGCGAAGAGAAGGATATTCCAAGGTCTTCTGAAGGGAGAAGCTCTACAGTGGTACCAAGACGTTCCGGAACGCACACGTAACGACTGGACCAGTTTCGTGACCTTGTTCCGACGTACGTTCCGTGAGGCCGGAGGAGAGGCTCGCGCACTCGGAAAGCTGAGTCGTATGACGATGAGATCTTCCGAGTCAGTACGAAAGTACAGTCAGAGAGTAAAGGCGCTCATACAGAAACTCACTACGGCCATAGCTCCGAGTGTACAAGTGGAATGGTTTGTCGCCGGATTTCCAGAGGAGATGGGGTTTCAGATCCGACAAACCCGTCCCGCCACACTTCAGGAAGCCGTGGAAGCGGCTCAGAACTATGAGAACTCGGCCCAATCTCTACGGAAGTCTCTGAAGCATACCGAGAAGCGGGGTAAGAAGATCCGGAAGGAGAGAGAGCGCCGGCGGAGGCACGAGTCCTCTTCGGAAGATTCCGACTCTACCAGTAAGAGCGATTCCACTTCATCCAGTTCCGATCAGTCGGAAGAGGACTCCAGGGGAGCCTCGAAACGCCGAGGCGGCTCCAGTAGAGACACCCGGCCAAGACGGAACCGAGAGTTGATCAAGGTGAAGGTGGAGGATGACGATTCTCGGAAGGTCATGAAGGAGATGAAGGAGATCCGAGAATCGATTGCCGAACTCAACGTCCACCTTTCCGAGAATCGGAAACCTCGTAAGATGATTCCAACCAGCAGAGCTAATGTGTGGTGTGCTAACTGCGGGAAGCAAGGACATTATCCTCCGGAGTGTACTGAACCCCGCCAGAAACGAATTCACTACGTCCATCCGGAAGAAGAGGTCTACTTTGCCTATCCGGAAGAGGAGGAATTTCAGATGGAGGAGTACCAACCTGTGTATCAGGTTCAGACCACTTACGGACGAGGCAAGGCTCCGATCCAGATAGCCCGTCCTCCCGCCGGATACCGGATCCCCCAGAACGTTCCGGGTAGGCCGATGTACCCGAAGCCGACCCACGGGTACTGCTTTAACTGTGGAAGCCCGGATCATTACGCACCTAACTGTCCGTTTGAGCGACAAGGGCAGGGAGCACCGCGGATCCTTCCGTGCCAAAATTGCGGAGAGTACGGTCATACGGCTCCTCATTGTGCCAAACCGGCACAACCCCGCCCGACTTTCAAACAGGTGGAGGTTCCTCCGAGAGAGATGACTGGGCTAAACTACGGTCACTCGGGTGGGATAGAGAATCCGGACAAATGACGGTTCGTGACGGAACTACAGGAGGGCGCGGAAGTACCAGTACACAGAGTATCAACCCGTAGTTCCGCTAGAGAGCGTGCCCAGGAACCGGAGCTTCCGAAATCCCGGAAGACCAGGAGGAGGGTAAGATCCAGGAGAGTGGATTCGGATTCAGGATCCGAACCCTCTACGGTAACCAGAGCTTTACCAGAAGAAAATGACCGTCCAAGAGCGGAAAATGGGGTGGAAGGAGGGAACCTCCCGGAAGATATCAGTGAGGAAGTTCGGAAAGAACTCACGGATCCCCTTGCCCGGAAGATCACCAAGCCTTCGGTCCGGTTTGATGACGTTCCGGTGGTTATTCCTTCCGATCCCAGAGTGGACGAGTATGACATTCTGGGGGACATCAAATCCCTCAAGGCAAATGTCACGATTGGACAGTTGCTCCATGACAATGTGAATTACCAGAAGGTAATCCGAGAGGCATGGACGAAGCGGAGGCGCCGAGGGGTGAAGCTTCCGTCTGTAGCTACTAACTTCTTACAGGTTGAGGATCACGGAGCCCCGGAACTGACGGTGCTAATAGAAGGATGTGCTATACCGAAAGTTCCGGTAGATGGAGGATCCGGTGTGAACCTGATGCTGGAAGATACGGCCTTTGAACTCGGATACACCTCGTTCGAATCCACCGATCAGGTGTTACGAATGGCGGATCAATCTAGAGTTAAACCCGTGGGAAGGTTGTCCCAGGTTCCGACCACGATCGGAGAGGTAACATACCTCTTGAATTACGTGATAATCCGAGTTAGTACGGGCCGTCCCTTTCCGATGTTGTTGGGAAGACCCTGGCTATACATGGCACGAGTCCTCGTTGATTGGGGAGCCAAGGAGTTCGTACTCGGAAAAACCAATCAGCGGATTCCGTGGAAGATGGATGGATATCTAGGGGAAACCAGTGGCTCGGATGGGTATACTTCTGATTGGTCCGACCCGGAAGAGGAGGATGACGAAGTATTTAGTTATTTCGTGAATCAGTTCTCGGAAGTTACCGAGGATGACTTCCGATTTCATAATCCGATCAGTGAGCAACCCCAACCATCATCGGAGCACGTGAAATTCCCGGTACCGGAGGATCGCTCTCTCGGAGAAGGAAGTGTTCCACTCTCAGCCGAATGGTTCCGACAACAGGTCGAGGAGGGAAACCTGCCCGCCATGGGTCTCGATCCGGACACCCCTGTCCGGGTGTGGAGCGCATGGACGGATCAGGGAGAGGAACAGGAATCGGAGCGAGTCAAGAACGTTGTGAAACCGTCCGACTATGAGAAGGTGGAAGTAGCCCCCGGAAAGACATTTCTGCTAGGGCGAAGCATGAGCAAGGAGCAGAGAAAGGAGTATGTGGATTTACTAAAGGAATATTTAGACGTATTCGCTTGGTCACCATCCGACCTCAAGGGAATACCTCCGGAACTAGGCCAGCATCACATTGACTTGGTTGACGGATCCGTTCCGGTCAGACAACGTCAGTACAGGCTCAACCCGAAGTATTCTCTGATGGTGAAGGAGGAGATCGATAGCCTCCTGAAGGCTGGATTCATTTATCCGGTGAATAACTCCGAGTGGGTATCACCCATAGTCGTCGTTCCGAAGAAAGTTGGCTCGGATGGGAAAGTCAAGATCCGAGTTTGTCAAGATTTCCGGAAACTGAATGCGGCCACAAAGAAGGATTACTTTCCGTTACCTTTTACGGACATTATCCTCGACCACGTGGCAGGGCAGGAGTGCTACAGCTTTCTTGATGGATTTTCCGGTTACAACCAGGTATCGATCCGGGAAGAAGATCAGCTGAAGACGACCTTCACCACGGAATGGGGGACGTTCGCCTTCAACAGAATGCCCTTCGGACTGTGTAACGCTCCCGGAACATTCCAAAGGCTGATGGTGGATATTTTCCGAGATTTCTTGAGGCATTTTCTAGAAGTCTTCATCGATGACTTCGCGGTGTTCAGTAAGTGGAAGGAACATCTCGAGTACCTCCGAAGGACCTTCCAGAGGTGCAGGGAAACCGGACTGAAATTACACCCCGGAAAATGTTTTATGGGGATGATTTCCGGAATTCTTCTCGGGCACATCGTAAGTCGGAACGGGTTGGAAGTCGATTCGGATAAGGTACGAGCTATCCTTATTCTAGTGTCTCCCACCAACGTCCGAGAGGTCCGGGGATTCCTAGGATGCGTCGGATACTACAGGAGGTTTATTATTGCGTATGCCAAATTGGCAGCCCCATTAACGGAACTGTTGAAGAAGGAAGAAGAGTTTTTGTGGACGGAACGGAGACAGCAAGCGTTCGAGGAATTGAAGAAGGCCCTGACCACCGCTCCGATCCTATCAGCACCGGATTGGTCGAAGGAATTCCATGTGACAATCGACGCTTCCGGGTGGTGCCTAGGGGCGATTCTGTGGCAGCAAGGGGAGGATCGGAAGGAGCATCCGATCTATTATGCTAGCAGGCAGATGAGCCTTGCGGAACGGAAATATACTACCACTGAACGGGAAGCCTTGGCGGTAGTATACGCCTGCAAGAAGTTCCGACACTACCTTCTCGGATACAAGATCGTGTTCCATACGGATCATGACTCCCTGAAGTATTTGGTGAACAAACCGGATCTCTCAGGGCGTATTGCACGGTGGATCTTGCTGCTCCAGGAATTCAACTACGAGGTGGTAGTGAAACCGGGTAAGGCCAATGCCAACGCGGACTACCTGTCAAGGATGCGAGGCCCGGAAGCAGTCTCGGACATCACCGCCACGTTCCCGGATGAGTTTCCGGAAGAGGCGGAGGTATTTCACATTTCCGGAACGGAGAACTCCGATTATTCAGAGATTATCCAGTATTTAACACAACGGAGGTACCCGGAGGGATTTACGCGGGAGGAGAAGATGGTATTTCAGAATACAGTAGCCCCTTTCACACTGATCCGAGGAGTACTTTTCCGGATGGGACCGGATGATGTATTACGGAGGTGCCTCGAGGAATCCGAAAGAAGGCAGGTCATGAGGGCCTTACACGCCGGACCCTCGGGCGGCCATTTCGCCTCGGAGACAACCATCAAGCGAATCCGATCAGCCGGATATTGGTGGCCTTACCTCTCCCGAGACGTGAAGGAATTCGTAGGGCAGTGTGACCAGTGTCAAAGAACCGGGGCACCTTCGTTCCGAAACCACTGGCCCCTCACTCCCATTATTCCCTTGGCTCCGTTTGAAAAATGGGGGATAGACTTTATCGGACCGATCAATCCGGTCACAGCCCGGAAGAGGAGATACATTATCCTGGCTACGGATTATGCGACCAGATGGGTAGAGGCAAGGGCAACGGTGAAGAATGACGCCGCAGCCGCAGCCACATTTCTCTTTGAAGAAATAATGATGAGATTTGGACATCCGTTAGAACTGGTGAGTGACCGGGGAAAACATTTCCTGAACGATGTCATCATCAATATCACGGAACGGTATCTCATCAAACACCGGAAGACGACCCCTTATAATCCGAAAGCGAATGGGTTGACGGAGCGAGCCAATGGCATCGTCGGAAAGATTCTGAACAAGATGGTCTCGGCTCATAAGACGGATTGGGATCGGAAGCTCCCTTCAGCTGTACACGCCTACAATACCAGTGAGAAGAAAACCATGGGTAAGAGTCCGTTCTTCCTAGTCTTTGGACAATCCGCAGTTCACGGAGTGGAACTGGAGGTAGAAACCTTACGGGTTATGGCTGCCCGTCACGGGACGAGAGTCGAGGATCCGGGGTACCGGATCGTGGCATTACAGGATCTGGAAGAAGTCAGGAGAGGCGCCCTACAGCAGGCTGTAGATGTCCAGGCAAAACGTAAGGAGATCTACGACAAAAGAATTCCTAAGGACAATAAGGTGATAGAAGGAGGCTTGGTGCTCTTATACGATAATCGGCACCAAAAGTTTCCGGGAAAGTTACATACGAGATGGATGGGACCTTACCGGGTTACGCGGATCTTTGAGAACGGATCGTTACAACTGGCGGACCTCCAGGGAAATAGCTTCGAAACCCGGGTGAACGGATCCCGAGTGAAGAATTACAACCCTGAGGAGTTCACAGACACCGAAGGAAGCGAAAGCCCGGAAGGGGAGGAAGAAGATTAGTGTTCGCGGGGACTCTCACATTTGAAAATGGGGTAATGTGGGATCCGAGAAACTCAGAATAAACCGGAAGAGCCCCAGCCGGCGTAAGTATTCCATTTATTTTTCATTTTTTTTGGTTAACTAGGTAAAAACTGGCCAGACACTAGCAGCATTAGTAGTTAACGCAAATCGGATACTCCAGAAACGTTAAAACAGTTAACGTAGGAAGTGTTCCCGGAACCTGGATTCCGGAAACTCGGAAGATAAGATACGGAACGGGTGGACGATCCGAGTACTGACCGTTACTGTAACCGCGTCAAGGATCCGAAGCGACGCGGAAGTCATCATGACTCGGATAGGCGTTTACCCCGGTACGTTGGCGGCTGCAATTACGGGCCGCCACAGCGTTTATTATGCCTGGGGTATATAAGCGAGGGTGTTAGGGTTTGGAGTTCCTTTTTGCGAACTGGGAGTAGAGAGTGAAAGAGCGGTGAGGTGTCCTTGTCTTTTCCGATTCACCGGCAGTTGGATTGCCGGGTTTCTTGCTGTCGGATCGTAGAGGGAGAGAAGTGAGGAGTAGAGATGGCGCGCGTACAGTGTTGCGTCCTTAGCCCCGGAACTCCAGTGAAGGAATCGGATATGGAGGAACTGATCACCGACCTCACTCGGATGAGGTGTGAGGGATTGCTGGCACGGCCGTGGTTACTAAAGAGTGAGGTGATGGTGAGGGAGGTCCTGGAAGGTCCGGACAACCGGTGGGATAAAACGATCCGAGGCAAGCCCACGCTGTGGAATGCGGAACAGTGGGCGGAAGCTTACGGTTTCGAACAGAAGGGACTCCTTTGGGCGACCCGGACGGATCAGTACGTGCAGGATAGGTTCCACGGGAAGATCCATAGGAACAATGGATACGAGATAGACGCCTGCAAGGATAGGAGGCAGAGGCAGGTCTTAGCCTTCCTCGTTCCGATCCTGTATCCGCAGAAACCGGCACAAGTTACCATTACGGTCGGGAATACCATCCTCGGAGCGTATACGGGAGAACGTCCGGTGAATTGGGCTGCACTCATGGCGGAAGTGGTGCAGAAGATGGTTCCGACGATCGGAAAGAAGCCGACCCCACTCTCCCCTTACCTCTTTCACCTTTACCATGCGAATGACTTGCTGACCGATAAGGAGGACGAGACGTATACGCACGCGAAGAACTGCCTCAACTTCTCGGAGATCCCGCCCGGAATGGAACCCGATCCGCGAGGTGAGCCCTCTGATACAACGGACTCGGAGGATGAGGACGATACGAGGGAAGTTCCGAACCCTGGCGCTGCTAGGGCTCAGTCCAGATCGCGATCGGAGCAGCCTGCGTCACGACATGCGGAGCCGTCTACGGCCCGGGGAGATCCGGAACGGAGAGAGGTCAGTTCCGATCGGGGATTTCCGGTGGACCTGTTTCGGGGGATTCGGGAGGAGACTCACCGGGCTCAAGCTTCTTATGATCGGATCGAAACCCTGTTCCGGAGGGTCTGTACAGCGCTGGGAGGGTGCTTACCGGAAGAGGTGATCCGAGAAGTGGAGTTGTTGAAGGATGCCCCAACTCTCCGGAGTGAGAAGAAGCGGCTGGAGCTTCAGTTACAGGAGTTGACGAAGGAGCTGGCGGCAAAGAGTGACGAGATCCGAAAGTTCCACGCCGAGCAGGAGGAGACTTTGGGGGAGCTTCGGAAGTTGGTGGGAAGTTCGGGAGCGGTAATCAACAAGGCCCGGCTGTTTGATGAGAACGTGGTGCAGCCGGCTGATTTCGAGGACAAGCAGAAGATCATCAAGATCCTCTCCAAATGCGAGCATTCGATGAACATGATCCTGAAGAAGGTCCGGCAGCTGCTCAATCCAAGCACCGGAAGTCCCAGTCTCGTAGTCACTGGCCGAGGTCTTCCGCTCCCCGGATCGCCCTCTCGTGCCGTGGTAGGAGAATCACGCGGAGTGGGGTTCCGAACCCCGATAGGGAGTAACCTCCAAGCAGCAGAACAGATGACGGCCGAAGAAGCCGCCATGACCAATCGGACGATTGCGGAGGCGATCCGGGAAGTCCAAGCACAGGCGGTGTCACCCGGAACCAGTACAGTCCAGCAGAGCTGCGCGATCCCCACCGGACAGGTGGAGGTGACCGGAACGACAGTCACCGAGAGGCGGATCGAGGAGAGGACGGTTTCGGAACAGGTGACTCGGACCGTGCCGCCGGATGTTCTTCCACGACTCGGAGATGAAGTGATCATTGCGAATTACCGAGGGGAGGTAGCGGGACCGGAATGGGGACGACCTATTTCACCACCCGGACGGACCCGAGTAACTCAGGAGGGGGGATTGACCCCTTCACCCACAGCCAAGACCGGAACGGTGACGCCTACTCCCACCGGAACGCCAGCAGCAGGTTCCCCTCAGAACACTGTCGGAGAGTTCCGGAGGTTGCGGAAAAGGAAGGAGCCGATTACGATTTCCGAGTCCGACTCAGAGACGCATGGGAGCTCTCCGGTCAGGACCACCGGAACTGAAACTCAGACTCCGACGTCCGGAACTCCCCCCGCACATATGATTCCGAAATCGCCCAATTCTCCCAAGCCCCGGATCGTTACCCGGTTGTCTTTGGAGGCTCAGGAGAGGGAGTCAAAGGCGGAACGGAGTGCTAGGCGCAAGGCGGCACGAGCAGCAGGGGCGGGCGGATCAGAGCCGCGGGTGACCAGGTCGAAGGATCGCGAGCAGGAGAGCCACAAGAAGACAAAGAAGTGATAGATTCCTCTCACTGCCACTTGTCGTAACTTTCCGGATTTATAGGAGTAGATTCCGGATCGGGAGATCCGTCCTAGTCGTAAAGTAGAATTCTAGGTAGGTAGTTAGGGATTAGGGTTTTGGTTGAACTGCCGGCGCCGCCGCTTTTGTGAAGCCCCTGCTTACTTAAACCGGGCAGGCGATGCGGTCCGGGTCTTCGTTTTGCATGTTTTCCCCCTATATTCCTTATCAGTAAAGTATTTGTGTTTTGTAAGTACTGTGCGTGATTTCCCGCTAAGTGTGAATGATCCGGGAAGGATATGAGAGTTCCGCTGTAGCTCGGATAGGAAGGTGATGGGAGTTGCGACGAGACCCGAATCGGAAAGGAAATGGGATTGAGCGGAAAGATTTAGCGGATTGTCGTAGGAGTGAAGCCTCACTGTTCCGTCCCCAAATCAACCTCATACGGAATAGCCGTCGCTAGGGTCGAAGCGGATCAAGAACTACTTGGTCGGGCTCCCTGAACTTCTGAAGAGGTTCCGTGCATAGTGAGAGGGGGAGTCGGAACGTGGTACGGGTCGCCTAGGGATAATCGGATCCTGGTTCTCCCAGATCCGGATTGGTTTGTCGTTGTAGTCCCACGGATCGGAGAGGATCGTTTGCGTGACCTGCTGGCCAGAGTACTCTAGGACAGTTGTGAGACGGTAACTGATCCGAGACGTTGGGGTTTGTGGACGAAACACCTAATGAGAGAAGAATAGAGAAGGAGATAGTTCGGGAGTTACGTTCCGAAGACACTATCCGAGCAGTGGCAAGGCTCGGAACGATTAGAAGTAACTACTTGGTGAAACACTATTGAATCCCTGGACGATACTCGGAACCTAGTGACAGTACGGAAGTTTACGCTCAATTAGAGCACTATCCGGATGTTAGTTGCGTTTCCGTGTTCCGACACCGGCTGAACACCGCAAAGTCGTCAATGAAAACTTCCAGGAAATGTTTTAAGAAATCCTGAAATATGTCCATCATCAACCGTTGAAACGTTCCGGGAGCATTGCACAATCCGAAAGGCATCCGGTTGAAAGCGTAGGTACCCCAATCGGTGGTAAAAGTAGTTTTCAGTTGGTCCTCCTTCCGGATGGACACCTGATTGTATCCGGAAAACCCATCTAGAAAACTGAAGCATTCCTGACCGGCCACGTGATCGAGTACCATGTCGATGAAGGGTAAAGGGAAATGATCCTTCTTCGTGGCTGCATTCAGCTTCCGGAAATCCTGACATACCCGGATTTTGACTTTACCATCCGGACCCGTTTTCTTTGGTACTACTACAATCGGTGATACCCACTCGGAGTTATTCACTGGATAAATAAAACCGGCTTCCAGCAGTTTATCTAGTTCCTCCTTCACCATCATGGAGTACTTTGGGTTGAGCCGGTACTGCCTTTGGCGAACCGGAACCGCTCCCTCCATTAGGTCGATGTGATGTTCGCCCAATTCCGGCGGTATACCCACCAGATCCGATGGAAGCCAGGCGAAGACGTCATCATATTCCGTAAGCAGTTCCAAATACTGTGCCCGCTCCCGGTCCGTCAGTCCTTTTCCCAAGTAGAAAGTCCTACCGGTTTCCGTCTTCACTGCTTCATAATCTTCCGGTGCTACCACATTCTTGACCGGTTCGCTAGCATCCGTTTCTACGGACCCCGGAAGGGCTGACCAGGGTAAGTCACTGGTCCTTGACCCGGATGTCCCTGTTTTGATTATCCCATCTGCGAACTGTCCTTTAATCCATTCGGAGGTCAACGGAACGCTTGCTTCTCCTAGGGCCCGGTCATCGTCCTTCCTGCCTTCCGGTGGTCGGTTCGGTACTTCGGTTCCATCCGGCTTCTGTTCAGGTACCGGGTTACGGAATCCCAGATCCTCTTCTGATACCTCCCGGAATTCTTGTACATGATATGACTGCAGGGAATCCGAGTTTTCTGAACTTGTCCAATCGGAAGTGTAACCATCCGTCTCACTTGTTTCCCCCAGATGGAGCTCCGGTTTCCACGATAGCAAAACAGCCGGATCCCCGAAAGTAAAAGCCTTCTTCGCCCAATTTACCTTGACTCCGGCTAGATATAGCCACGGCCGTCCGAGTAACAGTGGAAACGGATTTCCTTCCTCCACCCGGATAACCAAATAGTTGAGCGGGTAAGTGAGTCCGGAAATCTTTGTCGGTACTGCCGACAGTTTTCCCACTGGTACTACTCGAGACTGGTCTGCCATCCGTAGAGTCTGATTGGTAGGCTCAAAGACAGTGTACCCTAAATCGTTGGCCGTACTCTCCAGTAGTAGATTTACTCCGGATCCTCCATCTACCGGTACCTTCTGGATAAGGCATCCGTCGATCTCCACAGCTATTTCCGGAGCCCCGAAATCCTCCATCTCGGCAAAATTAACTGCGACGGAAGGCAGCTTAATCTTCCGTTTACGGGTCCGGATTAAGCCGGACTTAACCTGCTTCTGATAATTAGGATTATCATGTAACAGTTGTCCTATGGTGACATTGGCCGGCTGGGCCTGAATATCCTGGAGGATGTCGTACCTGTCGGCTTTCGCCCGGACCTCCGGTTGGATAATTTCCGGAATCTCGCTGAATGTCACCTTCCGGCCCTCCTGTACTTGAGGCAACCCAGCAATTACCTCCGGTCCAATATCCGGCATAGTTGGTAGGGTCTTGACCCCTTTTTCAACCGGGACCGTCTCCGGGGGCACCTCCTTCTCTGATTCCCCGGAAGTTTCTGAAGATTCCGGTCGGCTACTCTCTTTCCTCTGTGACCTGGTCCGAACACCAGATTTCCTCTTCTTCTTTTCTGAATCCTGTCTCCGGGTGGAACTACGCGAACTGACCTGATGGATACCCACGCCGGTCTCTCCTCGTGGTTCCACCGGTAACCGTCAATTTGGCGGATTCTCTACCCCGTCTTTGTGACCGTAGTTGAGCCCGGTACGCTCCCGGGGAGGTTCTTCCACTTGCTTATAGATAGCCCTAGGTCTAACCGGTTGTTGGCATTGGGGTGACTTATGGCCGTACTGACCACAGTTTTGACACGGAAGTTCCAACGGTGCGCCTTGACCTCCTCGGTGTGGACAATTGTTAGCATAATGACCGGCTTCTCCACAAATATAACAGCATCCAAACTGCCGTTCCACCGAGACGGGTGGTCGTGCCGGCGGGGCCGGATGTCCACCGGATGGATAGCCCATTCCGGGTCGCGGTCTGATAACCGGCTGCATCATCCGTCCACGGCCATAGGCCGGGTTTACCTGGTAAACCGGTAGCATCTCCACTTCCTCCTCTTCATAAGCAGGTTCCGCAAAGAATACTGACCCCTCTTCATCCACAAACTGCACTCTCTTGGGCGCTCCGTGTGGGCATTCCCGGTTGTAATGTCCCGGCTTTCCGCAGTTGGTGCACCACACATTGTTCCGGACGGTGGGCAGCGCTTTCCGTGCTTTCTTCTCTTCCGCCATCTGGACTTTGAGTTCTTCAATGCTGTTCACCAGATCTTTGATCATCCGTTTCTCCGATGGGTATTCCTCCTTTACTCGGACTATCGTCCGTTCTTTGTCCTTCCGGTAGCCCTTGCTACCTGACGCCTTCTGTCGTGAGCGGTCCTCCTCACTGCTGCTGCTTCCGGTTTCCGAGCTATCTTCGGAGCTGGATCCACTGGATTCTAAACTAGAATCCCGGCTCCTCCGGACCTTTCGGAGACGTCTGGAGGTCTTCCCTGCCTTACGGTAATGTCGTATGGACTGCTTGGAGTTTTCATAGTTCTGGGCGGCCTCCATGGCCTCCGGTAAAGTCTGTGGCCGGGTCTGCCTTACTTGGAACCCCATCCGGTCGGGTAACCCAGCGACGTACCATTCTACCTGGATACTGTTTGCAATTCCGGGACTTAGTTTATGAATTAAACTCCTAACCCTCTGTCCGTACCGGCGGACCGACTCCTCCGGCTCCATCCGGATTTTACTAAGTTTTCCCAATGTGCGGGCTTCTCCTCCTACCTCCCGGAAGGCCCTCCGGAAGGCATCGGATAGCAAACCCCAACTCCTTCGCACGTTGTCCGGTTCCTCTTGGTACCACTGGAGTGCCTCCTTCTTGAGTAATCCCTGGAACAACCGTAACTTGATTGCTTCGTCCTCTTGGTTGGCAGCAGCCGTGGCGTTGAACTCGCTTAGCCATTCGTCCACGTCCTCCCGGCCATCGCCCCTGAACTTCCGATACTTCAGTCTGGAGAACGTCCGGGCCATAGGAAGACCCGCTACCGGTCCTCCGGTCACCGGCCCGGGTGGTACTGTCCCACCCTGACCTCCGGATCCGGAAGTCCCGGCTATCTCTTGATCTGCGTCTTCAATGGATTCTGCTCTAGTAGTGACGAATGGTCTGGCTTCCGTCTCCTGATCACCCTTCTTCTTTCTACTAGACCTCCGTACTCCTTCCGGCTCAGAATTCGGATTCATGCGTTTTCTACAACCTGACTTGGGTTAGTGACAACCGTAGAAATCCGGAGAAAGAAAATCATATAGATCCCCGGCAGCGGCGCCAAAAATCACATGTAGCACGACGTGGTATACGTATTCCTCCGGAAGGCACTTAATTCACACTAACTACCCTCCAAAGTAAACCACTCCGTGTTCGTTCCCACGAAGACCTATAGTTTTCTTTCTTTTAGACTTTAACGGAAATCACCACCAGTGTCCGACCGTACTCCGTCTTACAGACGGTTGGACGAATCCGGTAGTTTTTGCCTCGTTCCTATTTTCCGGCTTTTTAGACTAGTGGCCGGTTCCCACTGATCCGTCTATCCTTTAAAGTGGCTGGATTTTCCACCGTCCCGTAACTTAAAGTGGCTGGACACCCCACTGTTCCTATCTACCACCCGAGAAGTGGAGTAATAATCCTTCCGTACGGCTAGGGACCGGTCCGGATAACTACTCAGTGCCGGTTACGGATACGGAAATCCTACTACAATGACATCACCTTACGACTGCACAGTATTCTACTATACTATCTCCCTTCCGGATTGGTTCGCAGTAGGACATCCGGCTTTTATCCCATCTACAGGAAGCGACCGGTCCGTTTCCGGATCCCGGTGTACACACGGCTCTCCGTGTCCTTGAGACTACCAGCCCTGCTGCAATACGTCTCTCCTTCCCTACGGGCTCCTTCCGGGACTGGAAACCGTCAACACTCGACGCTCGACACCTCCCCAGTCTCTCCGGGCGCTCTCCTGACCTTCCTACTGTTCAACACTCCTCCGGAACACTACTGAAGACAATAGAACCACAAACCATACGGCAACGGACCCGTCAGCAGCCGGTTGACACAACAAATCCAAAAGTATATTCTCAATTGCAACAACAAAACGGCGTACAAAAACAAGGCCCCGGCCTTGGAAAAACGTCTATCTTAAATACTAAAACCTATCGGTTCCTAAAGCGACCAAGTGGCCCACCGAGATCCAGAAATTCCGGATCTTGGATCCGGGAATCCCGGACCGGTGGCCGCCTTCTATTCCTAGTTACTGCCGTTATCTATCCGGATTGGCAGCCGGGTGCACTGGAGCCCCATCGTTAGTCGCTGCCATTTTATCCGGTCCTTATCCTAAACCCTACTCCTTGTGCTTATCGAGCCGGGGACTGTGCCGGGTTCCGTCCAACCGTTCCTTCTTCTGTACCCGCTTCAGTTTCTTCAACGGGGGGTCTTCTTCCGGAGCCGCAGATGCTGACGGTTCACTGGACTTCCGGGATCGTTCTGCTTGAGCTGCCGGGGATGGAGATCTTGCCGCCACCGGAACTGCGCTGAGATCCACCTGGAGCGTTTCCGGAGATCCCTGTACCGGTATAAAATCTAACGGTGGGGGTCTCTGGTCCGGTTCCAAGGGAATGTTTCCGGGGTTAACAGTCTCGACTCCATCCAAGTTGGGTAGAGTGTGCAGACTGCTCAAGGTGTCCGGAATAGGATCCTCCAGCGGGTGTCCTATCTCCTGTTGGGCGGGCCGGATGGCCGACCGTATCGGAGAGGCTGGAGGTGGCACCGGTGCCGGTTCCCTGGTTGGGGACGGTGGTCTGGGATCCTCTTGATTTGCCGGTGGCCCTGATGACGGACCGGCCTCTGCGTAACCGAGGATTTCCACCAGGTTCTTCATCATCATCCATGTGTCCCTCATCACCTGCGTCCGGTCGTGCATGAACTTTATAATATTCTTCGTAGTCGGATCCGGTTGACGGGTCAGGAAAGCTTGGTAAACGGCGCACTGATTGGCCACATCTACCGGAAGAGCTAAAGTGGCCTTGATCTCGGCGACCGACCGGATGGCCTCGACTGCCCGGTCACGGGCGTCATTGAAATCCTTCCGGGCATCACGCACCTCCTCTTCAAGCTTCCGATTCGTCTCCCGGTACTTCGCCAGCCGGTCCATGTGCTTCTCCTGGAGACCGGCCAAGTCCCGCTGCTTGCGAAGAATGCTCAGGCAATCCTCCAACCGGTCCGAACCCGTAAGGATCATTACCTCCCTAGCCAACCGGCCCTCCGCCTTCCTAGTCGACTGTAAGAACCGGGCATATGTCGTTGCCTGCTCCGATAGGTTAACTAAGTCCTGGTACGGATCTCCGGTGTGCTCCGGTGGTCCGGTGGGCTGTTGGATCTCCGTGTTCAGGGTTCGCTTGGCCGGTGCGGGAGTCCGAGGTGATCCGGATGGCTGTCCCTTTTCCGGGCTAGGACGGGGTCTCTTAGCCGGCGTGGGGGAGACCTCAATAACATCATCCTCGTCGTCCTGGTCGGACACTTCTTCCGGCTCAGCGAACTGCTGATAGCTTAAGAGCATATCGTACTCCCGGACCTCTTCAGCAGTCAACAGTCCCTTAGTACGGTAGAGGTGAATGAGGAAAGACGGAAGGCAGGTGGCCTGCTTCTTGGTCTTCCGGAGATTGGCCACCTGTCGGTCGACTATCGTCTTCATCATGACCCCCCAGTCCACCGTGAATTCACCGATCATGGCCCCAATGAAAACGGACGCCCACTTGTTGGTGATCCGTTTGGGCTTTTCCGGATGGAAAATAGGGTTCATAAACCCTACTACTCTCCGGGCCTCCGGATCCGCAATGTCATCCAGCCCCCATCCTTCTCTCGGGTCTCCGGTCCCCTTGAGATACTGATGTATGAAGTCCCGGGGCTCCGGCGTCGAGACCTCGCCGCCGGAGTTCTTGAAACCATACGTCTCCCTCCAGAGTTGTGCCGACCACTTATCCGGCTCTCCCCGGATGGTTCCTCGATTCTCAGGATTCTTGACGAGGATCTCCTGGGCCGGAAGGGCAAGCTTCCAACCCCATGCCTTGTCCAGTAGGACCTCACAACCCATAGACTCTAAGGCGGTCCGGAGGAGCTCCTTCTCCTTCTCTCCGGCCGGTATCAACGGCATTACCCGTTGTACCCTGAACGACTGCCCTTCCGCCGCCGGTTCCTTCCCTTTCCTACCCATTCTGCTAAGTCCTCCTCTCCGTCACTCCGGTAACACCTGCACGCACGATCTTCACCACAATCTCTCGCCTAACGGAAACACTTCCGTCTCACCGTCTCTCTCCTACCGTCTAACCCTAACTGCGCCCACCGCCTTAGAGCGCAAGGACCCGTCGTGCCACAAAATGACAAAGAGAAAGGAAGAGCATGGCGGTCCTTCCTCCTTTTATACCTGCCCTCGCGCCCACCCGTTCGTAGCTCATCATGACGGACGGTCGTAGCCCCTCATCATTGGACGGTCGCGACCGGCGGCGTATTAATGGTTGCAGCCATTATCCCCGTGTGCGTTGTACCTTTTGGTGGTTATCCTTAAGTCTGCCGGGTCAGGGCTCTGTCATATGGACTGTACCCGTCTCTCCTCCACCGTAGACGACCGGATCTCACCCGGCTGGCCTTCCGGTCACTTATTTATTCAGCCGACCGGCTTAACCGGTTGTTTTACTTATAGGCTTAGTACTTCCGTATTTCTAACATAAAATTTTTAATTTTTTTATCATTTTCCTACCGGAATTAGTATTCCGGTGTGTCAACCGTGGAAATCACTTTCCACAACCTCCTTAGCTAATCACGAAACGTTTCTTTCTAATGCTAGTTCTCCTCATTCCAGGTAAATACTTTCTCATTCTACTTGAAGGACTAAATGCAGTGATGTCCACTGTAGGTATGACTACAATTTAACTTTAACTTCTCATGCTAGTTATACCGTGCAAGCACATGACTAAAATTAGTCATAGCCACAATGTACATGTGTATAGTTTTACTGAACTTTCTCATACTTCTTGCTGTCATCCCAGGAAAAGAGAGCGTGACATCATCGAATATAGATGTGTACCTAGCCCCCCTTCTCGAAGAGCTGCAAGAACTTTGGAAGGGTGTTAGTGCTGTCGATGTCTCCGTGGACAGTGAAAACAAGGATTTCATTCTCAAGGCGATATTGATGTGGTCCATCCACGATTACCCTGCGTACGGTCTTATGTCTGGACAAGTGACAAAGGGGTACAAAGGCTGTCTCGAATGTGGGCCGAATTTCAGTACTCGTCGATCAGCGTCATTGGGAAAAAATGTGTACCTGGGACATCGGAGATACTTACAGAGGAATCACCCGTATCGACGACTCCGAAGAGCATTCGATGGAACGGAGGATTTTAGAGCACCTCCAGCGTCTTTAAGTGGACGAGAGATTGTGCGCCATGCTAAAGCTCGGGAGAGGTGGCTGAAATCCGCTACAAACATAGAGAAGGTGGCGAGAATGATCCCGTGCACCAAACTGGAGTGAAGAGGCTATCAGCTCTATACAGTCTTCCCTATTGGCAGGTCAGTGTAACCCATGACATGAACACCCTTATCCTCTCGCATACCTTATTGTAAGTGAGAACCGAGTTTCGTTTGTCTGAAGTACGTTTCAATTTTTGCACTCACCACATGACTAAACGTAGTCGTAAAATGTATGTGCCTACTCAGGTGTCTGCAACAGTTTAAGGATGACTCATGATGCAATGACTTCTTTAGTCATGCTAACTGCATGCACGACTACTTTTAGTCATGAGAAATGCATCGAGGACTACGTTTTCATGTAGCAATCTTTCGGTTCATACGTGTTCTGACATGTAGTGTGTACCTTTCGCAGTGTCTTCTGATCCGACATGTACTGGATCCAATGCACTGCGAAAAGAATATGTGCGAGAACATAATGAAGACAATATGGGGGTTGAAGGACACATTCAAAGTCCGTCTAGATCTGAAGGAGGCAAACATACGCCCTGAACTCCACCCTCAACACGTTGGAAGTGACACAATAATACTACCAATTGCTCCGTACGTCTTGACGAAGGTGGAGAAGGCCAAATTCATCAACACTATCCGCCACCTTAAGACTCCTAGCCATTACGTGGGGCAATTGTCGAAGAGGATAACCGCTAACGGAGACCTTCGTGGGCTTAAGTCACATGACTACCACATAATGATGCAGCAGGTCCTCCCTTTATGTCTGCGAACATTGCTAACAAAGGAAGTTCGGGCAGCGATAATTCGGATGAGCAGGGTATTCGTTCGTATCTGTGCAAAGTCTGTGGATCCGTCAACAATGCAAGACTTGCTGGACGAAACAGCTGTCACCATGTGCATGATGGAGAAGGTATTTCCACCATCATTCTTTGATGTCATGTCACATCTTCCAATTCACCTAGTTCAACAGTTAGAGATTTGTGGTCCGGTGCACACACGGTGGATGTACCCTGTGGAACGATATCTAAAAACCTTAAAGAGCTACGTACGGCAACGAGCAAAACCTGAGGGGTCGATGGCACGAGGCTACATCATGGAGGAGACGCTCGGATTCTGTACGGAGTACATGCAGAATTGCAGCATGACAACACGCCGTGTATAGGACGATAAAGAGGAGCCCCGTATGATTGATGAATTGTTGGAAGGGAAGGGAAGAAAACGCGTACTCTCTTCCGAACTACAGCATTGGATCCATGACTTTGTGCTTAACAACGCTGAAATGCTTCAGGAGTACAGACAGTATGCACTTAACATTTTCTCCGAACGCACTGAAACAAACACTGAAGATAGACAAATCAGTAAGCATATTTAGCTTTGCAGAAGAAGATTAAATGTTTACAGAGGCTGAATATAGTCATTTGAGCTCTACAAACGACTAAATGTAGTCATATGTCTTTTAAGAGTACGACTGTGTATAGTCATCAGTCTGGTAATAAAGACAGAGAAAAGTAAATTTGACAAACATAACAAATACTATACTCTTATATGAAAAATATCCACTAAGTACAGTCATAACTTTTGTGATAACGACGAAGTGTATTCATAGATGTGGGAGCACGGACAATGTGCTGTCATTTGTCAAGTACTGTCCACTAAGAATAGTCACACTTCTAGATTTAAATACGAAGTATAGTGAATGCTCTGGAAACAAGGACAAACCACAGTCACCTGTATGGAAGTTGTGACTAAGTTTAGTCACAATTTTTTAATCAACAACCAGGAGTACTAATAGGTTTGTGAAATAATAAAATCGATGTGTTGTGTACACTCCAAACGTTACGCGCATGAAATGAGTCAACGTGAGACGGCCTGAAAACAATACCGACGAGAGAGGAGGAGAAAACGCATAGATTACCCCAGCGACATACGCCACAAAACCTTGTATCAGTGGTTTCGGGAGGCCGTATCTGCCGACATTGCGATGGGGACAGATGTCTCTGTGGATATTCAGGCACTCTTGTTGCCCCCTAGACAAGCGGCAAAGGGATATAAGGCGATGTACGCGTATGGCAATCATATCCGAGTCCGTGGAGCAGAAGCTGATATGGCCACATGTGATAGTGCAGTGGCGGCTACATTTCTCCAATCTTGTCGCGCAAGCTCCAGTGACCGGAATTTTAAGACAACAAATCTGGAGTATGTGGGGTGGGTGGACGAAATTCTTAGTGTGGACTACGGCCAATTTGAAGTGGTGGTGTTATATTGTACGTGGGCACAAGCAAACAAGAGGGGAGCTAGTGCTACTATGAAATGTGACGAGTATGGATTCACATTGTTCAGATTTGATAGGTTGATTCCATATTCAGCGGACTCCTTCGCTTTCCCCCTTCAGGTACAACAAGTTTTTTTTGTGGACGAGGCGGAGAGCACTGGATGGAAGGTTGTGTTACCACGACAACCGCGTGCCACAAGAGTCGAGTCAGTTGCTGCCGGAATACCTGAATTGGAGAGTTTGCGGTTAGGTAGGGACGAGGAGCATGTAGGCCTCCGCCCCGAATACACAGTCATGGAGTCACAAGTACAAACTCCGGATTTCAGTTCTGGTAGGAGAGTGACCGCCGAAGAAGAAAACCAAAATTTGGTTGATTCCGAAGAGGATGTATGATAGCAACAGGATGTGCTACTATGTGTGCCGCAGCCGATCTTCTTGAGGACTATCCGTAGTCACTGATTGTACATGCAGGACTATCCGTAGTCACTGACTCTGCTTGCACAACTAATACGACTAACCCGTTCAAACGTCTATGTCTGTAAATAAAGCCCACTACTAATTCCCATGCAACAAAGTGCTACTTGCGCACGGGTATTTCATATATTGTTGCGTACGCAGTCGCAACTTGCTTACTCTATTAGAAGTCTCGAGTTCCTAACACAACGCTTGCAAAATATGTCGAATGACACTCCCGATTGAGTTCAGAAACACACGTGAACGTACTACTTGGAATATTCCATTGCAGACGTGAAGTGAGCACAAGCAAATTGATATAAACAGGTGCTAAGAAATACAGAGATGTGGACAATCACGAATGTGGAAGTATTGAATATGGTCAGAAAGCGTGGTAGTCATATTTGTAATTAATAAATCAGTGGCAAAAACGAAAGGAATTTCAGAAAGGCAAAAACGAATAAAACCTCAACAAGAAGTTTAAAACTCTTCACCCCTAAAGGAGAATGACATTGTTTGCATGTTTTACCATCAAAACTGCCCTCTGTCAATAGAAGGTGAGATTTTTCATTTTCTGAAGTATTTAGAAGTATGTAACCGTACGAACTAGTACATAACTTGTACAAGATGAGAAAGTATGTCAAATCTTGAACTCAAATTCCTCACTGTTTGTAAGATCATAACGTTTAAAGTTCGAAAACAAGTTTTTTTCAGTTCTTGAGAAAAGGGAAAGCAATGTTTTGAGGGCTAAAATAACCATTTTTTAGAGTAATTTTGACGTGAGGCTCTTCAAATTCTTATTCTTATGTGAGTTGACAATATGTTTTACAGAATTTTTACCCATTACCTATAGAAATCATTGGTTTTTAACATAGAGGTATGCTCAAATTCATATACAAAGGCTAGTCTTTGACAATAAGAAAGGCATGTGTAATATTATTGGAATGGGAATCCAAATGATGAGATCATACCTTAGAACCTTATTTACATGTACAAAAAACAAAACTTGAAAAAGATTAAAATCTCAAGTTTTGGTGAATTTTTGAAGTTACTGCGATCTACTTGATTTTGGGCTGATTTTGATAATAAATAAGCATATACAGTGGTTTCGGGCAGTTTTGGACAGTTCTCAAATAGTGTTTTCAAACTTTGACAGTGAATATCTCTTGAGGTACGGTATGACGAATTTTGAAGCGTGAATACGTAATTGTATGAAAATAAAAATAAGTATAACATCCGTTAAATCCTTTTATCCACGATATACTTTCAAGATGAAAGGGTACAGTAAAGCCGTGGATGCAAAAAAAAAATTAAAATATTAAAAACTAACTAAATAAAACTAAACTCAAACATAAACAACATAACATGCATGCATTTCAATTTAAATCATATAGGCCCCAAAATGAAACCTCTCTACAATTCTATGTTACTAAACCAGTCACACAACTAGTCATATCGGTGTCCAATACCATAATCTGAATACGACTATGATAGTCATAAGTCACGATACCATTTAATTTAGTCATATCGCTGCCCGAAACCACTGTCACACTATGACTATTATAGTCATTTTCTTGCCCATGGAAAAAAAATTCAGAACTATGTGTTCCCTACAGAGTTCCCATCGAGGGGCCATGCATATATGACTATGCCATATGACTATGACTCATTTTAGTCAACCATATGACTACGGATGACTACATAGTCACATCTAGTCATATGGCCCTAGTCATATTTTGACTGTTTTCCTAGTAGTGTGCTTGCACTACTTCACGGAGATGGCCATCGTAACGCTTGTCCGTTCCTTGCATTGCCTTCGCTTGCAACCTGGCAGTGCCTTCACCAACTGGGGGAAGCTCAAAAATCACAGGACCATTGAACACTGCAGGCAAATACTCTACCTTCTCGTGTCTCACTAGGGAGTAATCTATTCTTTTAAGAATGTTTTTCCTCCCTGGTCTCTCCGCAAGTTTCCTAATCAACGGGACTACACTAACAGTCTCCTTCTTTGATGTCTGGGAGTTACTGGCACATTTGACTGGAAGTGTAGTTGGCGTGTTTATATTCTACAGACTGTTTCTAAACATCAGGTGATCATTTCCGAGGACTAGTCTCCTCGTCCGAGGAGAGGGAGATGATTGGCGTTACATGAGGAGTATCTTAGCCAGGCTCTATCTTGACCTTCACATCACGAGGCAAAGGAGTCTGAATAGTACAAGTAGATGAACGACGAGGAGTAAGAATCTCAGTAGACGCCTGCATCTAGGACTCTGTGAGACCATAAACTCTGTATCTACTAGGATAAAGGTTCCAGAACCTGTTATCGTCGTCATCTTTTTCAGAAACCTGATCCAGCGTATGTGTAATCTCATTTGTCTCACCATCATAAATCTCTTCCTCTGTACTAACAGTTTCCTCTCTGAAATGAAACCTGAGGCTGAGGCGTTGCGCCGTCACAGTTGCCAACCCATCCTCATCTACACGTACAGTAAGTGGAATACCAACACCATGAGCTCTGAGCACGGTCATGCCTAACACTCTGTCTGTATGACAAGAATTCCAATGAGATATTATATAGACCCTATCATAAACACAGGGATGAACGATACTTGTCCTCTGCAGCAATGACTCTTCAGAGTCGTAAATTGAATTTGCAAGTTATTCAATCGTGCTAAGCCGAAATATTAAAGGCTTCTCTATTTTCAACTAAAAATGACATTTCCAGTACCAGATCTAACTAGAATTTATTTCAAAGACGGCTATGCCTAATATTATGCAAATATTTAACGAGTAGAAGTTGAACCATGATTCAGATTTTGAAAATAATTTGGAATGACACCGATACACTCTAGGGAATTTGTGCATTTGCTGTTATGTGTGTAACCTAGTGTGTTTGTGGAGCTCTTGATGTTTTGAGTGTGCTATGCTGGCTCTAACTAAGAAATGGCGAAAGAAAGGGTCGACGCATTTTAGTAGCGCTAAGGCCCTTAAACGTAGTAAAATGGTGAGAGCTAGGAGAGAGAGTGAACGATTTCAAAAGGATGGCATAACCAGAACATTAGACTTTGAGAAGACAGTCAATGATACACCATTGGGGGGCGTTGAAGAAGATAGTTTTTTTGCATTACAAAAGACGTCTCAAGCATCAAAACACTCAGGTTGTGGGATCTAATACAAGTGCTAGCGCAGGGAATAAGGTATGTTACATTATTTGTTGTCATTTACAAAGGTTTTCTTTTAAATAAGCCTAATTAATTTCACCATGGTAGGTTACCACTAGTAGTTTCATCAGCAAACATTGACACGACAAGTAAAGCATTATTTAGCGGCTCGGGATTGTCAAATTGCCTTATCCATATTATACGTACACCAAATGATGAGAGGCCTCGCTGAGACTGCCTTGGGTGCTACTTCTCTTACCACAGGGCTAGTTTGGGCACGGCTAGTATTCCTTGCGCTCATTTTAGGGTTTGGGGTGGACTTCATCTCTAGGTTACTTGCTGTGTGTTTGAAGCGTCTCGATTTCGGTAAGCACTTCTTGATGCGGGGATGTGGTATTCTCTGGAACTGAATTTCTGAATGTACCTGTAGATGGTTTGTTTATTTCGTATGGTGATTGTTTTAGAGAATGAAGCCGCTCATTGATGCACCGGAGCAATCAGGGGAAGAAGTAACTCACATGAGGAATACCGACTGCGGCAATGAAGACGATAACATGGGGGACGAGGAACGCCCAGAGGGAGGGGATCCTAGCGACAACGAAGAGCAGGAAGTAGATGACGCAGACAAGGAGCCACAGCCAGAGCCATCTGAAGGTAAGGCCAATTTTTGAAATACTACTGCCATTAACAGCCGTCCAGATTTGGGCATTTCTATCGCACAATACTCTTTTAGATCCGTGCACTTTGGTTTAGGGTTTGTCTCTTTTTGGTGTCTATCATTGTACTGCCGTTAACGGCAGTACAAATTGAAGGCTTTTTTTTGAGGTACCATCATCGTCTTCGTGCTAACACCTGGAGGAATAGGTATAACCGGATGGCCAGCCCAGATTGCCCACTTTGTGACCCTCCAGCTGTAGAAAATTACTCACATAGGTTCTACTTGTGTCCAGAGGCCATGAGACTTTGGAAATTCGCCTTCCAAGTCATGCACTAGCACGCTAAAGGTTCTAGAAATCTCGGTCCTCCTATCAAGTATTTGCTGGAACAGTGTGTGTTTGGGCGGAAGCTCAGACTTAGGTGCATGGGCAGCGTGGTTCTCTGGGGCTTCATCCGAGGAATAGTACTGTGGGGCTGCTGGATCACCAGAAATGACGTAGTTTTTGAGAACATTACTTGGTCAAATCAACGAATCCGATCCTACATCTGGGACTCCCTGGTAGATTACGGAAAGATTGAATGGAGTAGAACGAAACGGAGGATAGCCAAAGCTAAAACTCCGAAAAAAGTCGAGAGTGCCTTGATGGCTTTTGATGCGACCTGGGCTGAGCATGGCTTAGTACTCTCCAGTGTTATGATTCCCAACTCATCCTCATTCTAGGTCAGGACGAGGTGTGCACCTTGAACTATGTCGATTTAGGGTGCGTGGAGGGGAGCAGCTAGATTATTTTTTTATTTGCATGCTCTGCAATCATGTACTTTACTCCATGCAACCTGGTGACGCAATAGCATGTATGCACTTCGGCTTTGGGGAAAGAGAACTTCGTTGAAAGTGAGCAATTTTATCGCCGTGGATTTTCTAGGTTTTGAATGAGACTTTTGGGTTCAAGCTTCTTAAGGGATTCGGTTGCGTTTTAAATTCTATGTTCTTACTTTAGATACATCAGAGCAAAGGCGTTTTCCACTTCGGATTATGTTGAGACTGCATTAGTGTATTTTGGAGAGGTTCCATGCCAGAGTAGGCGGGGGCGTTAGGGTTGGCTTCTGTCAAGACTTGTGTACTTAGCTTCCTTCACTTTAGACCATTTCGTGAGAGCTGGTGAGAGTATTGGATCTTTTTAGATTTGGAAAGGACATGGGGTTTGAGCCTAATGGGGCTTTGCATTGATTGAGGAATACAACCAACTACAATACTAGAATATGTTTGCTAGTCACTGAGCTGCTCTATTTAGATGGCAGTCCAAGATTTTGTTTGGTATTGAGTTCTGGCATTCAGAATGTGTTTCAAGGTTTAGAGCATGTTCTATAAAAAAGCAAAGTGAGAACATATTGATGTGCACTTAGTCTTACTTGTGCGTTTTGTTACCCTCGGCTTTTAATCTATGGTGTAGGACATCGTGTCGAGACTGTTTTCTTCCATGCAGATACACTAAAATGGTCATTGTTGTCAGCGGTGGTCGGGTGGATATTCCTGACCTCGTCAGAGAACTATTCATAGTTTAACCTGATCAGATGTTTTCTTGACTGCTCGATTGAGGTAATGCCTTCATTTACTTCCAACTTTCTAGTTGTTGGCAGTCCTGAAAAGTTTAGAGATTGTTCACAGTTGAGGTTTATCAAAGCTTGATATCAAAATAGGGACGGGTAGTGAATTCATAATTGCAGGGGGAGGGGGGCAGCAGAGAGCAGGCATCTTGGGGAAACGGGCATCTTCTCCGGAAGTTGGAACCCTGCCGCTTCACAAGCGTAAATTTGTATACTTGAAGGGTACTGCCGTTAACGGCAGTACTCCTACTTATGTTTGTTTTTTATTTCTATGGTGAAAAGAAATTGACCCTGACCGTAGTTAGAGTATACTTTTAGAACACACAAAGGTACTGCCGTTAACGGCAATTATAGCATCTACAATTTCGAGACACATTTATCCTCATTTTAGAGACTGCCGTGAACGGCAGTTGAATTGTATGCCATTTTTTATTTCCTTTTATAATCCCAATGGTACTGCCGTTAACGGCAGTACAAAATCATGCGTACATGCAACACTCGCTTAACCATAGTTGTTTTTGGCAGTTGTTTTTGGCGGCTCTTTCTGGAACAAAACCAAAGTCACCAAGGGTACTGCCGTTAACGGCAGTATCATCGCGTAGGTTATTTCAGCATTATTAGTTTTACTATTGGTCTACTGCCGTTAATGGCAGTTGTTATAGATTGTCATTTTGATGTTCTATTTTATGGTAATTTTTGCACCTGAATTACTTCTGACAACATCGGCAGTTGAGTTTGATCTTATACTTGGATCACTTTCCACGACACCATGGGTACTGCCGTTAACGACAGTACCCAAGCATTCTTGAAGAATTCTACAAGAATATCAATTTTAGTCATATTGAATTACAACCCAAAACTTTGAAGAGTCATATTTTCTTCATCAATTTTTTTTTTGCACTGGATTTGAAATAAAGTCTATTTTTATCTAGTAATAGCCTTATCTCGATCTAAGATGTTCTAAAGTTTTGGCATGCTTGTGCTGGTTTTAAAAGTTTGCGCTTTTTTAAACATGGGGTATGTTTTGCTAATCCAAGCCTACTTTCTAAATCAAGAATCAGTCTTTCATGAAATATTTTTCCATCACAAAAGTGTGATTTAAGGTTGAAGTTCAAAAGAAATTTAGGTAGAAGTTATTTGATTGGAATAATTTTGGTGCTAAATTCTAATGGTGTATCTACGTTTAAAAAACTAAAAAAACGCATCGTCCTTGAGGAGGTCTATGTGCTTTTTCCATGATCCAATTTTAGCGTTCATTCTTTGGCTCAATTCCAATGCAAGTCTAATTCTTGTGGTAAAAAGCTTAATTCAATCCAAGATGTTTTAAAGGCATGATGCATTTTAGTAAAGTGGGGTGACACCAAAATTCGCACCTTAGGCAATTCTAGAGATAGTGCCCATACTGCCAACTTTGACACCCTCTAGAGCGCTAGAAAATTGTTATTTAAACATGAAATTTTAGACACAAAATCATTTTTATGTTGAAAACATGTGTACCAAATTTTGAAGCTAGACGATTGATACAAAAAAGATATTCAAGATTTATTAACAAGGGGTAGCTATAAGAAATGTTTCACAGCTGCCAACTTTGACACCCTCCCGAGGATTGAAGATTTTTTTTTTTCAAATGTAATTTTTGGAGTAGGAACATCTTTATGTTTTTTACACATGTGAAAAAACTCAAGTCCAAAAGAACCACAAAAAAAATAAATTATATTCCAAATGTATCAACAAGTGTAGTAAGGTATGAGAAACAAATAAGAGAATCGTTTCACAACTTTCAACTTTGACAGCCTCCCTAGGGTTGAGAATCTCTTATTTCAATATGAGTTTTTTGTCACATGCAATCAACATCATAAAGATCATGAAGATTTATTATTAGAATAACTTTGATACAAGATTTGCAATGATGTACCTACCTTGGAAAAACCGAAAAAACACGTGGACCTTAAGGAGCCATATCTCCTTCATCATATATAAGAGGTCTAGTTTTAAACTCTTTTTCATTGGTAAATTGAGGAAATTTTGATCACTCCAAGGCAATCATTTGAGCCAAAATGTTTTGAATATCATAGGTTTGATATTGGTAATTTCACTCTAAAGTGAAAATGATGAAATCTGATAAACTATTTTGAGTGTAAATATATTACAATCTTGCAATTTATGTGGCCTCAAGACTCCATATCTGATCTACAACATCTACAATATATTTATTGCATGATTTTAAGGCTAAGACTTAAATATACAGGTCACCTTCAATTACTAATATGAGTTTTGCAAAAGAAACGTTGCTCTTAGGCTATACAGACCCTAATTACTTTAGTCGTTCAGGTTTATATTGTGCTATGAGAAGTGCACTCCGCGAAAGTGAAGAATTCAAGAAGTCAACACTGCATGTAATCTCATGAGGTGGATGGGAAGACACTTTGTTTGCATAGTGAAGGTGCGGGTTCGACCCTCGTCGGGCTCGTGTGAGCAGCGAGTTACATAAGAGGTAGCTATCCGAGTATATAGTATGGATCTCTAAAATTCTTTGCTTTCGTTGAATTTTTGTTGTATTTTCATGATAACGTCAGCCCTAATTTATCCCTTAACCCTAAACCCAAAAAGAATTTTTAGAATACCCTAAAACATATATTGAATTTAACCTTTAAATAGTTCTTTATCCAACTAAACCGTTCATCAAAATGATGATATTAGCCCTAATTTCAATATATTCACATAAAATCTTGAAGATAATGCAAATCACCTAAACCTGCGAGGTGGGACCCACATTTAAAGAAGACACCAAACCACGGAATTAGGGTCCCTAAACCCTAAAAATAGACCGTTATAAATAGTACAGTATAAAATTGAGTGGTAATAGGGTACCTTATTTTGTAAAGAAAATGTTATAAAATAGTCAAAATTGTCCCCTCACCGCTCACCGCTCTACGCTCACGCCTCTACGTTCCCCATAAATTAAGTACTGGACAGCGTGTGAGTCTAGAATTAAGCAGCGATTGGGATGACGAAGGGAACAAAGTCTTAGTCCAGGGACTTGGTGTATTTTGGAGAAGAGACTACAGTGACCGAGGAGAGACTACGGTGAAACAGACGTCCGCAGGGTCAACTTGGAAATATTGGTCAAGCTACAATTGAGGTGGCCTTGACGCACGTATTAACGAATACGAGAGCCTAGATTGTTGAGGTCGGCCCTGTGACGTCTCTTGGTCAGCAGAGATGAATGCTAAGTAAATGAATGGAACAGTGAAAGGGGAGAAGGCAAATTGCGACTAAGGAAGCAGCCACAAAACAAGGCACTAAGTAACGTCAAGAAGAAGACACAGTCACAAGCAATGAGACAGCGTGGGAGTTTAGGTTTGAGAGATGCAAACAAGCACCCAATGTACTTAGAGCTTAGCGATAGAGAGAAAGAGAGCCTGTCGGCCTTGGTTTCAGTGTTGATGCTAAGGTAGCCATTACAATGCTTTGGGAACTGAGTCCTAAAAACACTAACGGTCTGTACTCAAAATGAAAGGCTAATCTCTCTGATTTTTCTACTTCCTTATATACCAAGTCGGCCGATAACCTTGCAGCGCCTTGGCCTCCGAAAGTTGCTCTGAGGTCGTCCCTGGCAACTGTAATCTTATCTGGTAACATACCTTTCCCCAGTATTGGCCTCCGTTTTCTCCCTCTCGCGCTTCAAGTAGAGTCGTTCAAGAACACGTCTAGCTTCGCATTGAGGAAAGTTACTCATATCATAATAGTGTGGAGCAATGTCAATCAACCATTCTCCACGCATGCCCGTCACTATTCGAATGAAGTTTCGGGTAGTAAGCACGAACTCGTTATATATAACCCACTCTGGCATGTGATCTAAACAGCTTGACGGATGTAGATGAACCACCTGATTTTCTTTAAGAGTGACGTAGTGGCTAGTACGCTCCAAGTGTGCCACCTGCATAAAGTAGCCAGCAAGCATTGCTTTCCGAATATTGACATAATAATCTCGGCTGTTCAAGTTTGTACTACACATCTTCAGGTTGTAGCGATTCATGATGCGGAGTAGCTGAGTCCGTACATTATCAGCTGATTTTAGGGCGCGTACGTTGACAAAATTGTCATAGCACCAAGTGGCATCCTCACCGTTCTGCTTGTAGGCATAGTAGACGTTGAGAAGCGTAAGATGGTCCCCATCAATGTGCGAAAAGCGAGCCTTAGCTTCATCAGCCGCTTTTTGAGCATCCCTTGGCCGAAAGAAGCAATTGGGTACTGACATCATAGCAGTGATGGTAAGAATCTCATTGGAACAATTGAATTTAGGGCTCTCCACCAACATCTTTGACATTTGCGGATCGAGGGGAAATTCACTCATAAGTTTGCCTAGCTCTGTCAGATTCCCGTCATCATCCAGCGCTGCCAAATAATTCAGTAACTCAAGAGCCCTCATCAGCGTCTCCGGTGCAGGTGGGTCCATGAAGTCGAAATGTACCAGGTCGTCTACGCGTAACTTTTTGAGGATAAGCACAACGTTCGCCAGATTTGATCGCAAAATCTCAGGATAGGTTTGTGGTTGCAGGTCGGTCTCGAAACTCTTCTCCGTGTAAAGCCTAAAACATTTTCCCTGTTGGGTTCGACCAGCACGTCCAGCCCTTTGATGAGCACTAGCTTTTGAAATCGGAGACACCAACAATGACTCTACTCGATTTCGAGGATTATACACCTTTTGCTTTGCGAATCCAGGATCAATCACGTAAACAATCCCGTCAATAGTCAAAGAAGTTTCTGCTATGTTTGTCGAAACAACAATCTTCCGACCCGAAGGACCTCCCTCCTTTGTCGGTGGCGGTGCTGCATCGAAAATCTTTTGCTGCAAAGCTGGAGGCAACGTAGAATATAACGGAACCACTGTAAGAGGCCCAACTTGATCCCCAAGGTTCTGAACCTCACGAGTTATTTTCTTGCAGGCATCCTCAATCTCCTCTTCCCCTGTCAAAAATACAAGGATATCGCCAGGTGGTTCACAAATATGAATCTGAACAACTCTCTGAATAGCAGCCTCCAAATAATCTCTCTCCGGTGCTTGAGTGTAAAATATTTCGACAGGATGCAGTCTTCCAGGCACTTTCATAAGCGGAGCCCCATTAAAATAAGCTTGGAACTTCTTTGCCTCCAAGGTAGCACTCATAACTAAAAGTTTCAAATCAGGTCTGTTCTTCAGAACTTCCTTGAGAAGTCCAAATAACACATCTGTAGCCCATGTCCTCTCGTGAGCTTCATCGAGGATAATGACCCTATAGCGCTCTAGGAAGGGATCCGTCATAGCCTCTCGCAGAAGCATACCGTCTGTCAAATACTTTAAAATAGTCTTGGGACCAGTGCAATCCTCGAAACGAATGTTGTAACCAACCTCGTCTCCAATCGTAACGTCCATCTCATCAGCCACACGTCGAGACACTGACATTGCTGCCACCCTTCTTGGCTGTGTGCAAGCCACTTGCTTTCCGTTGGTTGTGTAGCCAGCCTCAACCACAAATTGTGGAATTTGCGTCGTCTTTCCGGAACCAGTTTCTCCAACGAGAATCATCGTTTGATTTTTGGCAAGAATATCAAGAAAATCTACCTTCTGTTGCCATACGGGCAACTTCCGTCGCTTCTCCAGAATCTCAAAATAATTAACAGAGTATGGCCTTGTGGTGTAAGGATTAACCACAAGGCCTCCATTAACTTTTGTCTTCTCCGCCCCGCTGGCGGCCTCATCCACCACGTCAAACAAACTCAACTTCCTCTTCCTCTCGCCTGCCATTGCTTCCACCTTCGAATTTCCTTCCAACTTTATGTTCAAACCCCAACAACCGCCCAGATCTAAAAAGCCCTAAATCGCCAGAACAGCAAAAATTCGTTCTCAACCACACGCCTCTCTCAACAAGGCTCAACCTTCCAAACATAGACAAGATATCTCCACCAAAACCTTCTCTCCTCCAAGCCTTAAATATAGTCTATCTAAAATCTTTTACTTTCTAGTTCCAAAATAAATCTAGTCCATAGATCTTGAAATCTTTTACTTTCTATTTCCAAAATAAATCTAATCCATAGATCTTGAAATCTTTTACTTTCTATTTCCAAAATAAATCTAGTCCATAGATCTTGAAATCTTTTACTTTCTATTTCCATAATAAATCTAGTCCATAGATCTTGAAATCTTTTACTCTCTGTTTCCAAAATAAATCTAGTCCATAGATCTTGAAATCTTTTACTTTCTAAAAATAGTCACTAGTTTGCCATTGCTCATGATAATTTTCCTCTCAGAAGATTGTCTCTAATATGATTGCCTATTGGTACTTCTTGTTAGTGAGACGATGATTTGTGATCATGTGCAGTGAAGTAGCAAGCACTGTTATATTATACATCTAAGGTAAAATACCCTATGAGCATCAAACTAAACTCTAAGCAAAAATCAAGGCTGAGGAGAATATTCTAAATAATTTTTAGAGGTAGACAAGAAAGTGAAAACACAATATTGCAGTTAACAATGAATTAGATATGAATTTGCAAAGGTGATGGAGCCCTCCTTCCTAAAGCATCACTAGACTACTTCCATGAACACTAGAAAAAATCTTATGTCCACCATATTCACATCCTATGAAAACCAAATCCTAGCTCAATCATCCCTCCACAATAGTGTCCGGGAAGTTTTTAACCCTTTAACGCATTGGCATCAAGAATCTGGACGCCATATGAGTTTGAGGAGCGTGATTTCTGTGGTACCGGATGTTTTTTATCCATTTTTTTATTTTTTAATTCTTGTGCTAATCGAATACCATTTGTACCGTATGGATCTTCAAAATAAGATCTTGTGATTTTATGAATATCCATAGAATTGGTTTATGTCAAGTTTCATTATGAGTTCAAAAAGTGAGATCTTAAATATGATTTTCCAAAATAAGTAGAATTAAATAATGGAAATTATACCATCACATAGTGCATGTTTTTCCAAATTCGTACCAAATTTTTTCAATAAAAAATTGTTAATTTGGAAATTTTAATTGAATTTCAAAAGAAAAGCTTGCAAAACTAATTTAAAATTATTGATGACTTTTTTGATAAATCCGACCGCACAAATGTGATCTCCACATCGAGATTTACAACTATTATTTGTATATACACTCCATTTTTGTAAATCATCAAACATTTTATAACACATTTTTGAAATCAGTGATGGATTGGGACGTCAAAGGGTTAAGATCATCTAGCTATTATCTTCTCTTTCATAAAATTATTTGGTAATTTCCATATGATACCTAGGTGATACTTGGGTGATATTCATGTGATAGTCAGATAATTTTTAGTTTTTGAACAGGAAAAATAGCCTAAACTTCCATAATCAAATCGGTAATTTAACAATTTCATTTCCCTAATTTTACACTAACTGTTGGATCTTCCTGAACATTGGTCTACTAACACCTAAAAATCGTCAATATAGTCCTCCATAAGCGCCTCATAATACACCTAAAAAAGTTTCAGTAGCTAAGATAAATTTCAATACACTTTGATTATTAAGATCTCATAAATGAAGTAGAATCAATGGTTGAAATTTGGCATGCAATTAGTATTTTTAAATAAATTTGAGATCCTACGGTTGGATTTACCTAAATATCTTTAGATTGGTTGTTATTAGGCCTGTAACTAGGTAGGGTTGTTTTGGCAATTCTGACACATGGCTCTTTAAGAAACAATCACTAGCATTTACATCCTATATCCACCAATATAAAATCTAAATCCACCACAACACTTGTGGGAGAGCATCCCAAGCTACTTCCTTCCATAAACACCCATCACACCTTCTATAACTAGCATTTCCAAATTTTTCTCATTCAAGTCGAAATTGGTGGTGATTTTCTCTAATTATGGTGTTCATGGGGGAAAAAAATAGACCTGCGGTCATAGAGCGATGGTAGGAGGTTACACCTTAACTTACTTAGTTGATTTGCAAAGGAGCAGAAGTTACCATTTAATTTTCCTATCACGATGCAAGTGCCAACTTATGTGCTCCCAAACTTATGGATTGTGTTCTGGTTCTAAATTAATATTATTTAGTAGATTGGTTTTAGGACAATCAACCTTAGTGCTCTCCAAACAATAGAGCTCCGCAAATCCATGGGTACTTTCATGATAATTTTGCTATTTCACCATCCTTATCTCTCATTTTACTATTGTAATAGACTTTAATGCCATAATCATTCACTCATTTGATTGGAGCACATGTTTCAATCAAACACGTTGGGTCACTATCTCGCTTTACAACACAAAAAAATTACTCTACCGTGTTCCAAAACTCGTTTCATGCTTATGAGATATGCGCTTCCGCTCTCCAAACCTTGACAGTCATTGTGACCGTTGGGAGTGTATTCAGGCTCGAGTGTTACCTAGAAAATTATTTTCTTGCCATGATCATGATAAGGTGATCTTGAATGTAGATAGTGAAATCGGAGATTGTCAAAAAGACAAAAAGGACATAACTTACCTCTGGCACTTTTGCGAACTCATTCACTTCTTATCAAGTCTAGGAACACCCGCAAGCACTGCAAAGTCGCGTCCCTAAAAACAAGTGTTCTTTTCAATGGGGCTGGCAGAATGAGTAGATTTCCATTCATTGACCTGGAGACTTGTGAGTATCAACTCTCGAGGACTCAAGGCAAAGCCATCAAATCCTTGTATGGCATCCAAATTGAAAGCCTGGCGACAAAAAATGCCACATTTGGGCAGTTCTTCAGAGGTGGATTCTTGATTATAAACTATCCTCGTAGAAATACTCGCTCAGCACTGAAATGATTCAGCCCTGCCAGATGCCAGTGGATCCAGAAGAGTGGAGATGTGCGACAGAATGATTCGAGAGACTGTCACAAGAACAACACATCAAACCATACAAATCCCTATCCACAAAAGTTGAGGCATCAAGATCTAGTTAATGAGATCAGTGTGCATTTCAAATAAATCAGTTCAGACCTTCTTTGGCTGGTCGAAGACTGTGTCCTTGAAGGAAAGCCCATCCTAAATCCAGCCTTCTTATGCAGCCACTTGCAAAACTTTAATGACCGTTTTACTCTACCCGTTACTTAATGTATGGGGAACGTAGAGGCGTGAGCGTAGAGCGGTGAGCGGTGAGGGGACAATTTTGACTATTTTATAACATTTTCTTTACAAAATAAGGTACCCTATTACCACTCAATTTTATACTGTACTATTTATATTTGTCTATTTTTAGGGTTTAGGGACCCTAATTCCGTGGTTTGGGGTCTTCTTTAAATGTGGGTCCCACCTCGCAGGAATATTTCATTTGCATTTTCTTGAAGATTTTATGTGAATATATTGAAATTAGGGCTGATGTCATCATTTTGATGAACGTGCGAATTGGATACAGGACTATTTAAAGGTTAAATTCAATATATGTTTTAGGGTATTCTAAAAATTCTTTTTGGGTTTAGGGTTAAGGGATAAATTAGGGCTGACGTTATCATGAAAATACAACAAAAATTCAACGAAAGCAAAGAATTTTAGAGATCCATACTATATACTCGGATAGCTACCTCTTATGTAACTCGCTGCTCACACGAGCCCGACGAGGGTCGAACCCGCACCTTCGCTATGCAAACAAAGTGTCTTCCCATCCACCTCATGAGATTACATGCAGTGTTGACTTCTTGAATTCTTCACTTTCGCCGCGTGCACTTCACTTTCGCCGCGTGCACTTTTCCTCCCAGGGCGACCGATTTGACAACCCTGGCTTAGGGTCCTCATCTGGTTTTTTGACATCCTTTTTAATCTTCATCTTCTTCTCCTTGTATTCAGCATCTTGAAGGCAAACAATAAAATTCAATGATTAGCAAGAACTCGTGCATTCAACCTCTATTATGAAACACGTAATCATCACTTAATTTTGACTCAACGACTGAAACTAACTGTAAAAATATTGAGAGAAAAGTAGGAAACAACACGAATACCTCGAGCACACCATCTCTATCGGTATCAAACATCCGAAACATTAAGTCCAGTTCTCTCTGAAACAACCCACAACACATGACATCAGTATTGAATTTCATGGCCGAATGCAACGTGCATGAGCAAATAGGAAATCGGTTCTTACAACCGAGATCATATTAATGCAATGAAAAATCAAACTGTAGTCTAGAGCAGGAAAATTAGTGCAAAGGCTGAGGTAGACTTGACGCATAAATTTTGCAGTGGGGTGCGACTAGAGCACTTTCTTGAATTCTTTTGGGGTCACTGACCTCCCAGCCACTGTATACACCAACAAAATAATATTGAGCATCAGTAGAAGCCATTTCAAGCTAGACCTTTGTTTAATTCATTCAGAGAATATGTTAAACATGC
Source organism: Ceratodon purpureus (assembly GCA_014871385.1). Taxonomy (NCBI): domain Eukaryota; kingdom Viridiplantae; phylum Streptophyta; class Bryopsida; order Pseudoditrichales; family Ditrichaceae; genus Ceratodon; species Ceratodon purpureus. The sequence continues at coordinate 13,341,030 of CM026422.1, read as the reverse complement.
AGTCAATAGAGACTAACACTTAAAAAAAACGACCATTGGTTCAAAGGGAGAACGTAGAGGCGTGAGCGGTGAGCATAGAGCGTAGAACGGTGAAGGTACAATTTTGAATATTTTATAACATTTTTTTTACAAAATAAGGTACCCTATTACCACTCAATTTTATACTGTACTATTTATAACGGTCTATTTTTAGGGTTTAGGGACCCTAATTCCGTGGTTTGGTGTCTTCTTTAAATGTGGGTCCCACCTCGCAAGTTTAGGTGATTTGCATTATCTTCAAGATTTTATGTGAATATATTGAAATTAGGGCTAATATCATCATTTTGATGAACGGTTTAGTTGGATAAAGAACTATTTAAAGGTTAAATTGAACATATGTTTAGGGTAATGCTCAAAATTGTTTTTGGGTATAGGGTTTAGGGATAAATTAGGGCTGACGTCATCATGAAGATACAACAAAAATTCAACGATAGCGAAGAACCCTAGAGATCCATACTACATCCTCGGATAGCTGCCTCTTATGTAACGCGCTGCTCACACGAGCCCGACGAGGGTCGAACCCGCACCTTCGCTATGCAAACAAATTGTCTTCCCATCCACCTTATGAGATTACATGCAATGTTGACTTCTAGGATTCGTCACTTTTGCCGCGTGTACTTTACTCTACAAATTCTTCTTGAGGGCGTAGCTCATGATTACAATTCATAAACAACTCAATTTAAAATTATTGAGTACTGCGCATGTTGTGAAACAATAATGATAAAGAAAAAAATATAAATGGAAAAAGGTTATATAATTCAATTTTCCGTAATAGAAACTGTCTCATCGTTTCATTTGATGATGTGGACGGTTTGGACATTACGATGGCATAGCGGAGGTCCGGGTTCGATCCCCATCGGGCTCGTTTGAGCATCGCGTTGCGCACAAGGCAGCTATCCTGAGCTAATAGGGTAATAATAAAAGCCCCTATAGACATTGACAAGTATAGAATTTGTTATCACCTAGTAAAAGTAGCAGACGTTTTCATTTTATAAATGTCGTTTTCGAGATAGTGGTTTACACCCAACATACAGATTGACTTTAGAATTCGAAATATGAATTGTATCAAACGGATACTGACATATCATATAAAAGAACATATATATATAAACGTAAAGAAAATCACAATCATGACTAATCGGGTAAGGCCAATCCCGAGAGTTGGCTCTAAACCGAGAAGTTTGTAATAGTGTTACTGACTACAGTAACGAGGACCGAGGACCACGACCGAGGAGCCACGACCGAGGAGTCACGACCGAGGGAACACCAGGGGCACAATTAGGGTTTTATTACAGTATAAAAGAAGGTAGAATTACATAGTGAGACACTTCCATGTTAAACAGAGTTAGCGTCCAATCTCACGAGGCCTGGACTCTTCAGCCGCTGGGCTTGTATCTAACTTATGAAACACGGACTACTGATTTTGCCTTCTATCTTGTATCGTCTTGTATGCATGCGCCTTAGTCTATGCTGAAATCGTGTCTATTGTATGGACTTCTCTTTCTCTCACGCCTTTAGCCCTCGTTCTTAGCCGACCCACGCGGTCCTGTGAACACTCTGCGTCTCCTTGGAGCTGATCCACGGATAGCTCGAGACACCGCGCCCGTGGAAGTTAAGGTCTCCAGGGTTATGCCTCGCCTTGGCTGTCCTTAGCATCGAGGAACTCGAGTTGTTACCTAACTCAACGTGGCGGCCTTGCTGCCCTGGGCCAGAGGGAACTTCCCTACTTACTGTGATCAGAGATCACATTTGTGCGGTCGGATTTATCAAAAAAGTCATCAATAATTTTAAATTAGTTTTGCAAGCTTTTCTTTTGAAATTCAATTAAAATTTCCAAATTAACAATTTTTTATTGAAAAAATTTGGTACGAATTTGGAAAAACATGCACTATGTGATGGTATAATTTCCATTATTTAATTCTACTTATTTTGGAAAATCATATTTAAGATCTCACTTTTTGAACTCATAATGAAACTTGACATAAACCAATTCTATGGATATTCATAAAATCACAAGATCTTATTTTGAAGATCCATACGGTACAAATGGTATTCGATTAGCACAAGAATTAAAAAATAAAAAAATGGATAAAAAACATCCGGTACCACAGAAATCACGCTCCTCAAACTCATATGGCGTCCAGATTCTTGATGCCAATGCGTTAAAGGGTTAAAAACTTCCCGGACACTATTGTGGAGGGATGATTGAGCTAGGATTTGGTTTTCATAGGATGTGAATATGGTGGACATAAGATTTTTTCTAGTGTTCATGGAAGTAGTCTAGTGATGCTTTAGGAAGGAGGGCTCCATCACCTTTGCAAATTCATATCTAATTCATTGTTAACTGCAATATTGTGTTTTCACTTTCTTGTCTACCTCTAAAAATTATTTAGAATATTCTCCTCAGCCTTGATTTTTGCTTAGAGTTTAGTTTGATGCTCATAGGGTATTTTACCTTAGATGTATAATATAACAGTGCTTGCTACTTCACTGCACATGATCACAAATCATCGTCTCACTAACAAGAAGTACCAATAGGCAATCATATTAGAGACAATCTTCTGAGAGGAAAATTATCATGAGCAATGGCAAACTAGTGACTATTTTTAGAAAGTAAAAGATTTCAAGATCTATGGACTAGATTTATTTTGGAAACAGAGAGTAAAAGATTTCAAGATCTATGGACTAGATTTATTTTGGAAATAGAAAGTAAAAGATTTCAAGATCTATGGACTAGATTTATTTTGGAAACAGAAAGTAATAGATTTCAAGATCTATGGACTAGATTTATTTTGGAAATAGAAAGTAAAAGATTTCAAGATCTATGGACTAGATTTATTTTGGAAATAGAAAGTAAAAGATTTCAAGATCTATGGACTAGATTTATTTTGGAACTAGAAAGTAAAAGATTTTAGATAGACTATATTTAAGGCTTGGAGGAGAGAAGGTTTTGGTGGAGATATCTTGTCTATGTTTGGAAGGTTGAGCCTTGTTGAGAGAGGCGTGTGGTTGAGAACGAATTTTTGCTGTTCTGGCGATTTAGGGCTTTTTAGATCTGGGCGGTTGTTGGGGTTTGAACATAAAGTTGGAAGGAAATTCGAAGGTGGAAGCAATGGCAGGCGAGAGGAAGAGGAAGTTGAGTTTGTTTGACGTGGTGGATGAGGCCGCCAGCGGGGCGGAGAAGACAAAAGTTAATGGAGGCCTTGTGGTTAATCCTTACACCACAAGGCCATACTCTGTTAATTATTTTGAGATTCTGGAGAAGCGACGGAAGTTGCCCGTATGGCAACAGAAGGTAGATTTTCTTGATATTCTTGCCAAAAATCAAACGATGATTCTCGTTGGAGAAACTGGTTCCGGAAAGACGACGCAAATTCCACAATTTGTGGTTGAGGCTGGCTACACAACCAACGGAAAGCAAGTGGCTTGCACACAGCCAAGAAGGGTGGCAGCAATGTCAGTGTCTCGACGTGTGGCTGATGAGATGGACGTTACGATTGGAGACGAGGTTGGTTACAACATTCGTTTCGAGGATTGCACTGGTCCCAAGACTATTTTAAAGTATTTGACAGACGGTATGCTTCTGCGAGAGGCTATGACGGATCCCTTCCTAGAGCGCTATAGGGTCATTATCCTCGATGAAGCTCACGAGAGGACATGGGCTACAGATGTGTTATTTGGACTTCTCAAGGAAGTTCTGAAGAACAGACCTGATTTGAAACTTTTAGTTATGAGTGCTACCTTGGAGGCAAAGAAGTTCCAAGCTTATTTTAATGGGGCTCCGCTTATGAAAGTGCCTGGAAGACTGCATCCTGTCGAAATATTTTACACTCAAGCACCGGAGAGAGATTATTTGGAGGCTGCTATTCAGAGAGTTGTTCAGATTCATATTTGTGAACCACCTGGCGATATCCTTGTATTTTTGACAGGGGAAGAGGAGATTGAGGATGCCTGCAAGAAAATAACTCGTGAGGTTCAGAACCTTGGGGATCAAGTTGGGCCTCTTACAGTGGTTCCGTTATATTCTACGTTGCCTCCAGCTTTGCAGCAAAAGATTTTCGATGCAGCACCGCCACCGACAAAGGAGGGAGGTCCTTCGGGTCGGAAGATTGTTGTTTCGACAAACATAGCAGAAACTTCTTTGACTATTGACGGGATTGTTTACGTGATTGATCCTGGATTCGCAAAGCAAAAGGTGTATAATCCTCGAAATCGAGTAGAGTCATTGTTGGTGTCTCCGATTTCAAAAGCTAGTGCTCATCAAAGGGCTGGACGTGCTGGTCGAACCCAACAGGGAAAATGTTTTAGGCTTTACACGGAGAAGAGTTTCGAGACCGACCTGCAACCACAAACCTATCCTGAGATTTTGCGATCAAATCTGGCGAACGTTGTGCTTATCCTCAAAAAGTTACGCGTAGACGACCTGGTACATTTCGACTTCATGGACCCACCTGCACCGGAGACGCTGATGAGGGCTCTTGAGTTACTGAATTATTTGGCAGCGCTGGATGATGACGGGAATCTGACAGAGCTAGGCAAACTTATGAGTGAATTTCCCCTCGATCCGCAAATGTCAAAGATGTTGGTGGAGAGCCCTAAATTCAATTGTTCCAATGAGATTCTTACCATCACTGCTATGATGTCAGTACCCAATTGCTTCTTTCGGCCAAGGGATGCTCAAAAAGCGGCTGATGAAGCTAAGGCTCGCTTTTCGCACATTGATGGGGACCATCTTACGCTTCTCAACGTCTACTATGCCTACAAGCAGAACGGTGAGGATGCCACTTGGTGCTATGACAATTTTGTCAACGTACGCGCCCTAAAATCAGCTGATAATGTACGGACTCAGCTACTCCGCATCATGAATCGCTACAACCTGAAGATGTGTAGTACAAACTTGAACAGCCGAGATTATTATGTCAATATTCGGAAAGCAATGCTTGCTGGCTACTTTATGCAGGTGGCACACTTGGAGCGTACTAGCCACTACGTCACTCTTAAAGAAAATCAGGTGGTTCATCTACATCCGTCAAGCTGTTTAGATCACATGCCAGAGTGGGTTATATATAACGAGTTCGTGCTTACTACCCGAAACTTCATTCGAATAGTGACGGGCATGCGTGGAGAATGGTTGATTGACATTGCTCCACACTATTATGATATGAGTAACTTTCCTCAATGCGAAGCTAGACGTGTTCTTGAACGACTCTACTTGAAGCGCGAGAGGGAGAAAACGGAGGCCAATACTGGGGAAAGGTATGTTACCAGATAAGATTACAGTTGCCAGGGACGACCTCAGAGCAACTTTCGGAGGCCAAGGCGCTGCAAGGTTATCGGCCGACTTGGTATATAAGGAAGTAGAAAAATCAGAGAGATTAGCCTTTCATTTTGAGTACAGACCGTTAGTGTTTTTAGGACTCAGTTCCCAAAGCATTGTAATGGCTACCTTAGCATCAACACTGAAACCAAGGCCGACAGGCTCTCTTTCTCTCTATCGCTAAGCTCTAAGTACATTGGGTGCTTGTTTGCATCTCTCAAACCTAAACTCCCACGCTGTCTCATTGCTTGTGACTGTGTCTTCTTCTTGACGTTACTTAGTGCCTTGTTTTGTGGCTGCTTCCTTAGTCGCAATTTGCCTTCTCCCCTTTCACTGTTCCATTCATTTACTTAGCATTCATCTCTGCTGACCAAGAGACGTCACAGGGCCGACCTCAACAATCTAGGCTCTCGTATTCGTTAATACGTGCGTCAAGGCCACCTCAATTGTAGCTTGACCAATATTTCCAAGTTGACCCTGCGGACGTCTGTTTCACCGTAGTCTCTCCTCGGTCACTGTAGTCTCTTCTCCAAAATACACCAAGTCCCTGGACTAAGACTTTGTTCCCTTCGTCATCCCAATCGCTGCTTAATTCTAGACTCACACGCTGTCCAGTACTTAATTTATGGGGAACGTAGAGGCGTGAGCGTAGAGCGGTGAGCGGTGAGGGGACAATTTTGACTATTTTATAACATTTTTTTTACAAAATAAGGTACCCTATTACCACTCAATTTTATACTGTACTATTTATAACGGTCTATTTTTAGGGTTTAGGGACCCTAATTCCGTGGTTTGGTGTCTTCTTTAAATGTGGGTCCCACCTCGCAGGTTTAGGTGATTTGCATTATCTTCAAGATTTTATGTGAATATATTGAAATTAGGGCTAATATCATCATTTTGATGAACGGTTTAGTTGGATAAAGAACTATTTAAAGGTTAAATTGAACATATGTTTAGGGTAATGCTCAAAATTGTTTTTGGGTATAGGGTTTAGGGATAAATTAGGGCTGACGTCATCATGAAGATACAACAAAAATTCAACGATAGCGAAGAACCCTAGAGATCCATACTACATCCTCGGATAGCTGCCTCTTATGTAACGCGCTGCTCACACGAGCCCGACGAGGGTCGAACCCGCACCTTCGCTATGCAAACAAATTGTCTTCCCATCCACCTTATGAGATTACATGCAATGTTGACTTCTAGGATTCGTCACTTTTGCCGCGTGTACTTTACTCTACAAATTCTTCTTGAGGGCGTAGCTCATGATTACAATTCATAAACAACTCAATTTAAAATTATTGAGTACTGCGCATGTTGTGAAACAATAATGATAAAGAAAAAAATATAAATGGAAAAAGGTTATATAATTCAATTTTCCGTAATAGAAACTGTCTCATCGTTTCATTTGATGATGTGGACGGTTTGGACATTACGATGGCATAGCGGAGGTCCGGGTTCGATCCCCATCGGGCTCGTTTGAGCATCGCGTTGCGCACAAGGCAGCTATCCTGAGCTAATAGGGTAATAATAAAAGCCCCTATAGACATTGACAAGTATAGAATTTGTTATCACCTAGTAAAAGTAGCAGACGTTTTCATTTTATAAATGTCGTTTTCGAGATAGTGGTTTACACCCAACATACAGATTGACTTTAGAATTCGAAATATGAATTGTATCAAACGGATACTGACATATCATATAAAAGAACATATATATATAAACGTAAAGAAAATCACAATCATGACTAATCGGGTAAGGCCAATCCCGAGAGTTGGCTCTAAACCGAGAAGTTTGTAATAGTGTTACTGACTACAGTAACGAGGACCGAGGACCACGACCGAGGAGCCACGACCGAGGAGTCACGACCGAGGGAACACCAGGGGCACAATTAGGGTTTTATTACAGTATAAAAGAAGGTAGAATTACATAGTGAGACACTTCCATGTTAAACAGAGTTAGCGTCCAATCTCACGAGGCCTGGACTCTTCAGCCGCTGGGCTTGTATCTAACTTATGAAACACGGACTACTGATTTTGCCTTCTATCTTGTATCGTCTTGTATGCATGCGCCTTAGTCTATGCTGAAATCGTGTCTATTGTATGGACTTCTCTTTCTCTCACGCCTTTAGCCCTCGTTCTTAGCCGACCCACGCGGTCCTGTGAACACTCTGCGTCTCCTTGGAGCTGATCCACGGATAGCTCGAGACACCGCGCCCGTGGAAGTTAAGGTCTCCAGGGTTACGCCTTGCCTTGGCTGTCCTTAGCATCGAGGAACTCGAGTCGTTACCTAACTCAATGTGGTGGCCTTGCTGCCCTGGGCCAGAGGGAACTTCCCTACTTGCCTGGCTAACACCCTGGAGTTGACGAGCCACGACGGCCCAGCTCTCATGGTGATTGGAGTTCAGACTGGCTAAGTCAAACCCCATGATCAGGCTCTTCCACACATCCCAACTCCCGGGGTTTTAAAGACCCATTTCGCCTTGGACCAAGGTTTACTCCCCTGTTCTACTAAAGCTTCATTTTCACTTCCCCTCGTACTGTCCCTCGGACATCTCCATGGTATTACCCGGCTAACATTTTGGCGACCATGCTGGGGATGGAATGCTGAGGAAGACGAGAACTCTCTTATCTTAAACGACCCTCTCTGACAATGGCCCCAAGAAAGAATGCTGCGGACAAGGCCGCGGAAAACGTCGCGGACAGAACCGCGGACATAGAAGGAAACGCACAGCAAGAAGAAGAAACAAGAGAATTCATACAATGGATGAAGCAGCTGATGACAGATCTGGCTGCCAAGAATGATGCCACGAATGCCAAGCTAGAATTGCTCAGTATTCAGTACCAGAACCTCCAAAGAAATGGACAGCCCGAGGTAATTGCCTCTACACCCCAAGCCGCGAAGGAACCAGGAGAAGCAGTAAGGTCTGCTACCATACCGCGGGAGAACTACACTGCAGCTACATCGCACACCCCGGGGATACCGATACATGCAGTACCCACGATGGTACCTACGGTATCACACAACCCTGGAAATTCCGAGGTCTCGGCCAAGCTCTCCAAGATACCATACCCCGTTTTCGATGAGTTTGGTGATCCAGACTGGCACATCAGACGGTTCAAGGTTATCGCACGAACAAATGGCATCACTGCCACCGCGGATTTACAAAACATTTTTGGTACCACGCTCCAAGGCAACCCCATTAACTGGTACATTGACTTTGAAGCAGAACACCTCCACGCCAGCTGGGAGGACATGGAACGAAGTTTTTTACAGAAGTTCCGAAAACTCAAGACCAGTTCCGAGGTGCTTCGAGCCCTGGGAACAATCACCCAGAGCGGAAACGAATCCGTGGACAAATTTTATGATAGGTTTAAACAGTTGGCTGACAAACTCAGCCAACGACCCCGAGAGGAATATATGAGTGAGTGGTTCAAAAAGGGACTACTTCCGTGGATACAACAAGGCATTGTCATCCGTGGAGTTAAGACCCTACCGGAAATACTGTCTGCAGCCAATGATATTAGTCGGGAGCTGACTGCCTTAAAACAAACTCAAGCCCCGTTGTTACCTATACCCCCGGCAAGGCAGGACGCAAGATTCGTTCTACCGATATGCGGGAGATGTGGGAAAACACACCAAGGTAAGTGCTGGTTTGCAACTAATGAAACCCCGCCACAAAACGGTCGACGCCCGGGAAACACCACGGCGGCAGTATACCCCGAGGAGATAGACGTGGATGCATTCCAGCCAGGACGCACTGATGCGTGCTGGGAATGTGAGGCTCTAGACCACAGACGGAGTCAATGCCCCGTATTGAAACAAAGATGGACCCAAGGAAGATCCACCCAAGGCCCTACCCCCGGACCCCCTAACCCACCTCCCATGACCAACCGCAGGGGCGGCGTGACACTCACCGAGGTTCACGGGGCGGAGGCCAACGTTTTCACAATCACAGTAACCACGGAGGCTGCACAGTCGAACACAACCCCCCCAAACCACGTTGGGAAACGACGGCGGTTGTTCCCTGAAGAGCAAGGGGTACCGCGCGAGCCTGTGCAAACAACAAGCCCGGGGATAACCACCCTGGCCATGGGACATCAGCAATCCATGGGTCGAATTTTGCAGGAAGTACTGGATGAAACAGAAATAACGATCACCTTGTCCAGACTCTTGCAGCTCAGCCCCGAATTACGACAACATATCTCGCAGCCCACGCCCCGTGAAGTCCCGCCCGAAGTTCAACCACAACCCACATTCATCGAAGTTAAATCCACGACGGTAGATGTGGACGCCGCAGTTATACACCTGCAACTGGGAAAACATACACTGACCAATGTGTTGGTCGATGGGGGGTCCGGCGTAAATCTCATGAGCGAGCAACTACGCCAAGCCCTGGGATTACCTCGGCCACGGGATACCAAATTCATCCTGCGCAAGGCAAATAATGCCCCCGTTACACTCGTGGGGATTCTAACCATGGTAGGCATCACGACCCACGGAGTATATAGCCCCGCAACGTTTGTAGTCATTGAAATGCCGGCAAACAGCAATTACCTAGTCATATTAGGCCGACCATGGTTACGCGATATGCATGCCGTCCATGACTGGGCAAATAACAGAATCCACTTACAACATCGGGGAAGGACTGTGGTCAGGGTTGTCATACTGGGCAGGCAGACTGCCCGCCTCGCCCGTCCGATAAGCCTCTCGCCCGCCCAATATGGTCAAAGGGCCGTTGACTTTTACTAGAGGGTAAAAATTTGACGACGTGGCGAGGGCAAGGTGAAAGCGTCGCCACGTGGCCGCCACGTAAGCGCCACGTGGGCTGGGCGGATTCCTCTGGGGCTGGGCGGGTTCCTCTAGGGCTGGGCGGGTTCCCCTGGGCGGGTGCCATATAGGCTGGGCGGGTTCCCAAAAAAAAAAAAAAAAAAAAAAATTTTTTTTTTTTTTTTTTTTTTTTGGGGAACCCGCCCAGCCCCCAGGGGAACCCGCCCAGCCCCCAGGGGAATCCGCCTAGCCCCAGAGGAACCCGCCCAGCCCCAGAGGAACCCGCCCCAATGCCACGGTGTCTGACACGTCACATCCTACGTGGATTTTTACTGCCAAAATGTTTTACCCACGCGAATTTACAAACCACCCTAAAATCATGGAGGCAGGCACGCCCGCCCGTCCGGGACATTTCGCCCGCCCGTTTCGCCCGTCCGATCACCTCAACCCGCCCGATATGACAACCCTGACTGTGGTTGTGCCCGTGGATAAAGGCCAAAATCAACCTACCGTCAATCAGACCAAACCTCGGATAGACACAGAACGGTCACCACATGGATACGAAGCCCTCGTACTCCACGTCCAGCCAAATACAGACCCTGTGATTTTGGAAATTTGGAAATTGGAAATTGGAAATTGATTTTGGAAATTGATTTGTTTAATTTATTTCTCCCTTTCAGATCGGAGTAGGGCGTACTTACTCTTGTGAGAAGATGAGAATGAAGCCTAAGCATCCCGGGATAGATCTTTTGATTGCCGACGTCCCCGACAACTTGGTTGTCCCAATTATCTCTCCCAAATCTATTCCATTCTGGAACAAGCGAGAGACTGACTACTTTGACCACCTCTTTGCTTTTGCTGATTGTCATTTCACAGATGATGCACTTCTTCTAGTCTTTCTTCCCAAAGACCAGGAGGTTGAGAAAAAGCTTGCAAGTAGAAGCAAGATCTATGGTTTCACCCTTGTTTGCGTTTGGTGGGGCATAAATCCCATTCCAATGGCTTCTTCCATCCCGACCGTCAAAGAGGTACTCTCGTTCCTTGATTTCCTTGAGTTTTTGGCTCTAATAATGGAATTCATACTAAAGTTTTGTTTGGACATGTTTTACAGACACGTAGCTTCTACATCAAGGTTTACGCACGGAAGGGGTCTAATTTCCGCACTCGTCGTTTGCAATTTTTGGAGCTCGACATCCTACCCGAAGCACACGATGAATTGACAAATTTCACGACGCCAGATTCGCAGCTTATGCGGCCTAGCGGGCTTCCTTGGCGTGGCTCCCGTGAGAAGGACCCATCTTTTATTCAGTGTTTCGTCGAGTGTCTATCAGACGAGCGTGATATCATTTGCGACTGGAGCCCCAGTACAGGTTCTCTAGCTCTACCGTTCGTTGATCTATATTAATTATAAAACAAATCTTTGCTAATTTTTGGATGCCAACCTGCAGGTGCTTCTGTCATTGCATGCCAACGCTCGAATCGACATCTCATTGCGTTGGAGCCGGACGAAGAAATCTTCGAGGCTGTTTTGAAGCCTTACTCCGAAGCGGTACCGGAACCAGAGGAGCGTGAGGATTCTACTACTGACTCTGATTCGGAAGAAGATGCGGCGCCAACAAAGAAGAAGTCTCGACGCATATACTACGGTACGCCTCAAACCAGCGTTTCAATATCCCTGGAACTAAGTATTTTTTTTTTTTAAATTCTTGTACTGACATTTTTTTCTTGTTTAGAATAATAGGATTCGCAGATCGATTGCAGCGAAACGGCAATGTCTACCTCAGTCCTCCTACTTCGTTTGTGTTACCTTCATATGCCGAGCATATAGCACAGGATTTCATTCGTGCACCATCTCCAATCCTTTCAGATGGCCGGCGTCAGCGTTACCGCTCTACAGTACTTAGATTCATGGATATTGAGGCTGATCAGTGTGATGAGCGTTTCGATACCGGTTCTCCTTGAAATGTAATTGAGATATAGTATTGTTTGTTTCTTGACTTCCTTCTAGCGCCTCTTCTCCATGAGGTGCTCTACCATAGTATATTTCCATATTTTCTATTCATTTTTCTTTCATCTACATGACCACTGCTCAACAGTTTTCAAATCAAATTCAATAGAACAATATTTCATTTTTCGTACGTATATTTGTTTTCTCTTATGTCGCTCTCCATTTAATCATCTCCGACTCATATTTTTTTTAAAGTACGACTACATAGTAGTTTATGAGTGTCACCTAATCTAGACTTGTCAATGTGAGTAGGGGCCCTTACTGACACCCTTATAGCCCAGGATAGCAGCCTCCTGCGCAGCGCGACGCTCAAACGAGCCCGATGGGGATCGAACCCGGACCTCCGCTATGCAAACGCAATGTCTTTCCGTCCATCTTATACGAGGGCACGATGAGACAACTTCTTCGAATGAAAATTGAACTATATAAACTTGGCCATTTCAATAATTGTAGCGAGGTAATTGTAATTCAATGATGACGTCAGCCCTAATTACGCCCTAAACATGAAGACAAAAAAAACCTTGTTAACTTGATAAAAGTGAAGTTAAGTTAATCCTTAATATAACCTGATTAAATGATGACGTCAGCCCTAATTTAACGTACTATGTAAAATAAATTATTCGCCAGTGGGAGCTTATTCCACGGAAATGGGGTATTCTTTTGGCTAAAAATAAACATTTTTGGACCAAAATCAGTGGTAATAGGATCCTTATGTTCCTAAAAAATTTCGAAAAGCGAGCGGTGAAATTCACAAAAAAGTACCAAAAAGTACGCTCTACGCTCTACGCTCATGCTGTAACTTTCCCCTGCTCAACCCGTGTCCAAGCACTGAGCTGAGTTCAGCCAAGCAATTAACCATCTCACCTTGTTTTACAATGGCAAGCCTTGCATTTTCATTAGCAACCGCCACGTTCTCATACATTCTTCTATCTTTTTCGCGTTGATACTCCATCTGCTCAGAGAAAAGCTTCAACTGAACCTCTATCTTGGACCGCTCGAGGTCCCGACTAGCATTGGCGATATCTTGTATCTGCGCAGCCATCACGGCTCCCGTTGACTTGGTTGCTTCAGCGATTACCGTGTGTCCAGAAACACTTTTCCGCCGCACTCCAGTGTTGCCAGGCCGTCTGTTGATTGCAAATTGGGACGTGTCCGAAGAACTTATGACCTGCGGGGACACACCTTATGGCAGCCTACTCGGGCCTGGTCTGGACATGGGACTTGAGTTTGTGTCGGCAGGTGTATGCCTTGCTGATGGAGGTCTTCGTCGAGGAGACATAGGAGGTCGGCACTCGTCTGTGGTGTCCAGTGGCTCGGCTTGAGAAGAGTTCAAAGGGTCTTCGGTCTCGGGCTCACTGTCTGCCTCGTCTGCGAAGTTCTCGAGCTCTGGTTCTGGCCGGCTGTAGTTCCGATCGTTCATTGCTAGCAGGTCCCGTACACGGGGGGGCTGGATCTGAGGTCGGTTACCGAACCAATCGTGAATTTGCTCGAATATATCTTGAGCAAATTGTCGCGGCAGACCCTCGGCTTTGCGATCAGCTGAGGTGAGATCCCAATTTTCAGGTACATTTCTTCCTGTACGACACAAGTAGTCCGCAATTCGTTTATAGTCAGGTAGAAGTTGATTCCACTTTGTCTTACAAGCAGGTCCGTCCGGCAATACAGGAGAGTAGCCGCTTCGCATGACATGTTGAGACACCCGAAGCCACTTCGTTGTGTCCGGTCACGAGGTCACGTCCGTCCACCGTGTCCATTTCCTCCAAGAACATGTTCCGTTTGGCTTCGATTAGGAAATATATCTCCTGGGGCAACCAATTCGGCAGGCGATCCTTCCTTGGGCGTTTAGACTGACTAGCTGTTGCGTTTGATGCAAGAGGCGGGGGGCGAGTTGCACCGATCGTTGGCCGCCTTGGTGCACTCGGTCGATTCTGCGGGGAGCTGTTGAAGGGAAACAAACCTGCAAGCAAAGAAATGCAACGCAAAAATCCTCTATCACATAAACTTCTAAACCCCACCTTTTCTGATATTCTTGCTTTACTACCATCCTATACATAACATGTGTACTTATTGCAGCATCGGAGAACGTTTTGTGGGATGTGCAGGTGCTGTTTTCCAGGAATGAGCATGCAACAATCAAAGAACTACTGAAATGTGCAATGTAAGGTAAATGGAGTCTACTGATGACATCGAACAAACAAAGGGCATGCAGCAGTCGTAAAGGACAGGTACTGTACTTCTTCTTGAACTTCCATTTTGAACCCTTTGCCTTCTCAGTACTTCATCTACCTTCACCATATGTTGGGTGTATTCTAGACATAGAGAGCTACATTGGGCAAGATTTGTGTCTGGCTAAACTTGACCGATTTGTGGGAGTGACTACATGCTAATCGAAAGAGATTTAAGAAATTCTGAGTCCACGAAGTTCAAGTAACGTACCGTCAACGGGCATTGCAGCTGTACGAATTGGAGCAGAAGTCGGTGTGTCAACTTGGGTATCCATTGTATGAACCTGCAGCATATTGCACCTCGATTAGTGACGGGGATGTAGTGAAGTTTGTGAGAATGATATGGTGCTCTGAAACAACAGTGCAACATGAAGGAGACGAGGTCGCAAGGACTACAGCCTTACGTAAGGAGCGATCGGCATTGCTAAAGGTATATGGCTCCTCACTCACATATGGGCACTCCACTCGAATGCTTAAGTTTGTAGGTCTGTTCTGTTTATGTGGTTTTGGGACCGACGATTGTGTGTGTCCATTTCCACAGGTTTTGCGAGGAGTCTGCATGGTGGCGCAGCCGTTCAAGTCACAGCAGAAAGAAACTGCGAGCTTTGTGGCCGCGGCTACAGTGCCGTTCTTTCGTATTGTCCTGTAGACAGGTCTTTTAGATGAAACCGGTGTTCTGCATCTCAGATGTCCCATTTCGAAGATTTTAGTGGCAGTTCTCATTAAGTTAAAAGTAACCCTCACATCCTATTAAACCGTAAAGTGGATCCATGCTTTCTACTAAATACCGTTCTTATCTGTCGCAACCGGGGCGGCCAGCTAGGATCGGGGCCTAGTTACGAACGCTGGTGGGGACTCCACCGCATTTACCTCACCTAAAAGCGCTCCTCCACCATTAGATAGAGCCAGGTCGGAAGGCACCTTTATACATTGTGGATGCATGCCATGGAGACCTATGTTGGATGAATGTCATGGAGACTTACATGGCCTTAACCGTGCAACGTGGAGGCGGCCATTTTGTGGCCGACGGACAGAACTGATTCTCTGCAGCAGATCATCAATCAACTGATTCTAGGGATGGACTTCATCCATAAATTTTGTCATTGGGTTTATCAATGATTATAACAGAGCATGAAATTCATTTTGAGATCATTAAAGATATTTTCTAACATTACATGTGGTACAAAACTTAAAAGAATGGTAAAAAACAAATCACCACAAAGTGCATCTTCGTAACTTCTTCCTAATTTCATTAAGTCTCAATTTGAGGCAACTAAACGATTTCTTTTCAATTTAAGCTCAACTAATAAAACAAAGCTTACCAAGTCTAGTTTCTACTCCAAATTAAAATTTCAAATATTTCCTAATATCTACTGATTCAATGACAATTTAAATTTACACGCCTATAGGGTCTTTTTCTCAATTTCCAATCGTAGCATGACACGGAACCATGGATTACACCATGCTCTCCTTCAATAAAATGTCCCCTTATTCCAAAAAATTCTTTGGAAATTCACCAAAACTTCAAATCTTCCCCAAAAAATCTGAAATTTTTTGAGCATATGAAATGCATGTAATCACATCTATGAAAAATTAAATAGAATAACATTTTCTCAGTTAAACTGGCAAAATGGAAGATTCACAGTAAGAATTTTTGAGGTTCAGACCACGATCATGGGCTCCGACCTTCTAGGGTTAACCCCTAAAGTGGAAAGGCCCCAAAACTACTAGAAGCCCTCAAAATCACCCTTTTTCAATACAAGATGAAATTTTTTACGGAGTAACTTTTAACGTAAAATCAAGTATTTAACAGTAAGATCCTGTACCTAACTTGTCCATGTATGTGTGTACCGAATCTTAGCTTCAGATTCCTTACCGATTGTGAGACCATAACATTCAAACTTGAAAAAGAAGTTTTTTTCGCTTGTTGCAAAATGGGTGTGAAATTTTTTGTGAGCCCAAAAAACCAACTTCAAGAGTAAATTTGAATTGTGCCTCTTCACATTCTTGTTCCTAGGTGAGTCAAGAACGGTTGATGCAGCATTAAGATTGAATATCGAAAAGGTGGCCTCCTCAGTTTTATCCTTTCGTATTGTATTACTACCGCTACCGTATACACCTCTAAAATCATTGATAAGGTAGGAACACCCATTCATGACAGCGCCCCATTCTTGACCCCTATAATTTCACCATAAACTGGTTGGGGAGTGAATCTAAAATGGACCACAAGTTGACTAAAAACTTTACTAGAAACCAATGAGATGGAACCAATGGGATGAGAGCGTTGACAAGTTTTGTCCATGTGTTTCTTCTGCCTCCTTTGGGTAAGTCTACAGTTATGATTAGGTGTCTACAACACCTTCACTTCAAAAAAAATTATAAAATTGCTCATGTGTCCAAAAATTCTGATTCCAAGACCCACACTTTGTCTCCAATTTGCAAACACATTCATGGTTTCACTTCATGCTCTCTGCACTCCCCTGTTACCAATTCCCTTATTCTGTCATGAATGGGTGCTCCTACCTTACTAGTGAATGTATGAACTGTGAAACACCAAACACCAAATGATAATATCAACAACATGGAATTTA